>JAMXBB010000007.1:98707070-98890797 GCA_024138015.1 Lumnitzera littorea
GGTGCAAAAATTAGGTGTCTACAACATGTTTTTGAGTTTTATACTTCTTTAGTGCAAATGGCGAAAAATAATATGAAAATAGAGTATTTTGAGTAAAATTTACAAAAATGGTGTAGTGAAGGCATACGTGAGTGCACGCCTATACTGTATGTAGATTTTTAATACTGAAGGCGCATTCTAATAGTTGCAAAGAAGGCGCATATTAGACGTGCACCTTCCTTATGAGGAAGGTGTATACTAAAAGTGCGCCTTCCTTAATAAGGAAGGTGCATACCAGTAGTGTGCCTTCCTTAATTAGGAAGACACATTGTTGAAGTACGCTTTTTTGGTTATTTTGAAAGCGTATTCACTTCATGTGCCTTCAATTCCCCTACAAATACCTCGATTTTCACATTTTTCACTCATTCTCACTTCTTCCAATTATGAAAATCTCTCAAAACCTCTAATTTTTTCTCTCCAAGCAATCGCGTGACCCTATTTTCGTCAACTCGTTTGTAAGTAACCCTCCGCCATCCTTTTAATCCACAATAATTTTTTAAAATACAAATTACATTATTAGTATAGTAATATTTATATTATCCATATGATTATAGTTAGAAGGATAATTTTTTTAGTATTTATATTTTCGTAATATGCATATTACATTTTGTACATTATTCATATGATAATAGATAGTTATATAAGTTGTGGTAGTTACGTAAAAAAAAATGTATGTGACTCATAGATTGTTGATGATTTTACCTATGTATTAGTGAAGCATGTATGCATTTACAACCATAGTATATGATAAGACGCTCTACCGAGAAGTGAAATTGTGTGAGTGTGGTTGTATTTATAGTGCGTGATAAGACGCCACACTGAAAAGTGAAATTATGTGAGTGCGATGTGATGCCTTATTGACAAGTGAAATTATGTGGGTGTGATGAGACGCCCCACCGAAAAGTAAAATTATGTGGGTTCAATGTAATGCCCCACCGACAAGTGAAATTGTGTGGGTGTGATGTAATGCTCTACCGATAAGTGAAATTATGTGGGTGCGATGAGACTCTCTATCGAGAAGTGAAGTCGTGTGGATGCTACGTACTGTGCAAAATTGTATGGGCTTTATTGATTTTGTAATTTATGGATCAACAAGTTGTCAATGGCTGATTACGTGAAGATAATTGTGTATGCAGGTGGGAACATAGTCAATGGAAGTAACGGTTCACAATATGATAAGGACCTAATGAAAAAGTTGAAGATAAGGAAGGATTCTAACTTCAGTCATTTCCTCCAACGAATCTGTACGAGCATCGGAGTTAATCCTTATGGGGTTAAGCTTGTTCATCAACACCCTTCATATTATGAGGGAGGTGTTTCGTATACTTTAATGGCCATTATGAATGATGATAATGTGGAAAACTGTATAGAAATGGTTGACGCATTTAGAGAAAACTGAATACAAGAGATATACGTTAAGGCTTCCGGTCAACCAAGAAGGAGTATTGTCGAAAGAACTTTATGGGTAAGGTTTTCCAATAGTCCTCAACCTCATGTGCAGCAAACTGATGAAGACTGTTCTATGTACAACGGACCGGAAACTTATCTAATGGAAGACAGGTGGTGTGAATGAAGAGGCAATTGATACAGAGATAAGGTCAATCTTACAGGATGACCCAAGCTACAACCCTGATGAAGAGCTGATTCCTATGGGATCTGAAACAGAGGTTGAGGGGAAGCACGTGGGGGTTGAATTTGAAGTAGATGAAGAAATTGTAGAAGTGGAAAACACTCTAGATTATGCAGCAATGTTAGAATATATATCGAGCAACATTCTATCCGTACTTCAGTTTATTGCTAGTTAAGGGATTGGGGTGGCTCCTCAATATAATCAGACTGGGATGTTGACATCCCAAGTTAGAGATCCAATTTCATACATGAGCATTGGTGGTGGCATTGGTTATGTGGCATTCAAAGAGGACACAAAGGCGGAGAGTAGTAACCAGGTTAACAGCATGGATTTATTTGTCAAACAACACTTTAATACAAAGGATGAGTTTATTGATACCGTTAAAAGATATCACATCAATCACCATTGTGACTACTACATTGATGAATCAAAATCACACCTCTAGGCTATTCATTGCAGGAAGAAAGACAGTGGATGCAAATAGAAGCTACGAGCATCATATAAAAGTTTAATGAAACTATTTGTTATAACAATTCTTAAGGGTTTACACACATGTCAACCCTGATATGATGTAGGACCACAGACAGATCAACAGTAGACTAATAGCCAATTGCTTCATCAATAATGTTAAAGAGAATCCTGATATAAAGATGCAGACTTACAAGTGAATATTTTAAACATGTTTAAGTATAATGTGACAAGAAAGAGAGTTTGGGATTCCAAAAGAATAGCTATGGAGATAGTATATTGCAATTAGGAGAGAGCATATAACAAGCTTCCTATTCTGTTGAACACAATCAAGATTTCAAATCCTGGAACGAAGGTGATTTGGGGATGGAAGGGATCACTTGAGCTTAGTGTTTCAATAATGAAGTGGGTCTTTTGGACTTTTGGGCCGTGCATACACACATTTAAGTATTGACGACCAGTAGTTTGTATTGATGGAACATTTTTTTATGGGAAGTATGGTCATGTACTATTGATTGCTTGTTCTATGGATGAAAATAACTGTATTGTCCCATTGGCATTTACGCTTATTGACAAGGAGTCTGTGGAGACATGGGGTTGGTTTCTGAAAAGATTGAAGCAATTCGTTATCAGTGGTCAAGGGGAGATAATTTTCCTAATTACGGACAGGCACTTAGGTATCAAGAATGCGCTTAATGAAAAAGAAGTTGATTAGAAGGAAACATTTGTGGTTTGGAGATGGTGCATACGACATGTTGCCAGTAATTTCAATACGACGCATAAGAACCAACTGTACAAGAAGCTAGCAACTTCTACTGCTATGCATGCATAACTTAAGAAATTTAAATATTTAATGGAGCAAATGTTGTAAGTAAAGGAGGATGCACCATCCTGGTTTTCACCACTTGACAAGAGCAACTAAATGTTATCTCATGATGGTTTTTATTGGTTCGGATATATGACATTCAACATTGTTGAGAGTTACAATGCCGTTTTGAAAGGTTGTAGAGGATTGGCCCTGACTTCACTTGTTAAGAAAATTTTCTACAATTGTGTCGATTATTGGGAAAGAAGAGTCAAACAAGCGAGGAAGGGAATGGACGTGAGGTAAGTGAATACGAAGTATGTTGCTAAGAAGCTTAAAACGTAGTCTCGGTGAGCTCTTGCACAATCCATCAAGGCATATAGCTGTGAAAATGGGATATAGGAGGTAAAGACAGGTTGAAGGAGCGAACCAAATGGAGTGATGAAATGAGGCAATCGAACACAGATTATAGACATGAATAAAATGATGTGTTCATGTAGGAAATGGCAAATCTATAGAATCCCGTACTCACAGGTGATTAGGGAACTTAATTCTATTTGAGTTACTACTGGTCAGTATATTGGGGTATGGTATATGTGGTCTCATCAGTTAGATGTCTACAGCAAATACTTCATGCCAATAAGTGATGAGTTGAATTAGCCTAGTCTCGATTACCCATTCCCCATAACTAATGAGAATTTGAAACGTGGTTTAGGTAAACCAAAGAAGAAGAGATACTATATGGAGATGGACTTGAGAGAGCCTACCGATGAGAACAGGTGTAGCGTATATAGAATGGAAGAACACAATAGGAGTAGGTGTCTTCAGCTTAATAGAAATGGTATAGACAAACATATTTGTGTTGTTTTCTTACATTATATTATATATCATATCATGTTATGCTTCTATAAGTCAATGATACGGCATATTTGTATTATTTTGCAAGTTAAATGGATCTAGGATCGAGTGACCCATTGGTACTACATTGATAAGGATGACATTGATCATAGGATGTATGGGATTTTCGGGTATGGTTTGACGTTAATTCATCTATGAAATTATATAGTTTAATGATTTTCTACAGTTGTGATGAAAAGGAATCTAATATTTTAAGGAGGTGAGCACATTACAATTTGTAGAGTGGAGTCAAGCTTATAGAAGGGTATGTCACAAATACCATTGGATGATCACTTCATCACTCACCTTGCCGACGTAGGTATCCTTACAGTCGCACAACTACCATTCATCTAGATCGATCATCACCTCATTATAGCGTTAGTTAAGAGGTAGAGACCTAAGACGCACACTTTCCATATGCCTTACTAGAAGATGACAATCATGCTCCAAGATATAGAGGTACTGTTTGGTCTCCATGTTGACTGGGCTTTCGCAGTTAGTTTGGCCCCAAGTAACTTCGAGACTGCTAAGAGACTACCCTACTGATAGTACTAGCAGAGGAGGCATGTTAGTTTGGCTTGATTACAAGACAGATTTAGCATACTTCTTATAGATATAGATGAGGAGACAATTTGACAACACACCCATCCATACATCCTATAATTATTGGGTGGTTTTTTATTTGCCGATAAACCTTCTTCTATTGTCTACGTTCCTACCTATACTAGAGTATTTCCTACATGTTGCGACGTTTAGTTGGGGATCAGCATGTTTTGCTTGGTTGTATTATCAACTATGTGGAGCTACACGATCAGGAGCGTAGGAGATATGGGCATAGGATTATTTCCCCCATATTGCACCATTAACTAGGTTCGGCTTTACCATGTAGGAGGGGCTACCATTAGCTGCTAGGTAAGTTATATCATAAGACACTACATACCATGCTACGTACATTGTAGATGTGTACTAGACCGCATTTGATTTACAGACGAGTCGACAAGTATGTACTTCTTCAATTTTGATTCTATTATTGATCTGCATTAAAAATATATGGATTATTAAAGCACTTTACTTACAAATGCATTGTAAGTTGTGTAGAAGCTATACCTTGATGACCTAATTGATCTCCTATCCCCGTTTTACAGTACTAGTTGAGCTATCTAAAAGGCCAGGGTACCATTGATATGCTTCCAAATTGTCGAGTTATATTTCCCTGACCATGTGATACAACAATTTGGAGGCTTTTAAACGATACCGTTCAATGTTAATACAAGTGAAGAGCTACACCACACTAACCTTAAAGGTAGGATAGATATAGACTAGTTGGTCACACATTAGAGATACATATTAACTTGGGTAGACTGCTAGATGTGGGTTGTTGATAATCAGGGACCGAAGGGTGTCAATCCAGCTTACTATGATTGGAATAGGAAGCATATACGCTAATACATCACCCATCATAGGGTGGTGATGGGATACTTAGTAAGCTTTCCTTTAATTTATCTTATGGTTTTTCACAAAACAAAGTGCATGAACATAACATTAACTATTTCATTAACTATAGGCGGATACTCTACGTTGGGCGAGGCTAGTAGGTAGCATCAACACTACTCATCATATCACCGATGGTGGCCTTCACCGTCTTGAGGAGTATAGTGGGTTGATATTATTTCTCAACTAACCAGCTGATCCAACCCCTGTACCTACCCCTCAACTACGTGCAGGTCTTAAAGTTCAGAAGAAAGGACGTCAACCAGCATAAGTACGTGGTCGGGGGCACGGTGACAATTCTATGGCATCAAGATCTCGTCATTCCATTAACTTAGGCAAGATTGGTAGTAGCACACCACCCATCAATGCCTCTAATTTCGACCATACCTCATTTGATACTCCAAATGCTTATGGATGGATGTATCCATAGCAGATACTGCTAACTCCCCATAAACGTCATATAGGTTGGCCTCAAACATTACACATAAAGGAGGCTATCACCTAACTACCACCATCACCGCTTATTCCAGTTCCTCATATAGATTTCACTGATACTCCTTCTCAGCCATCAGTGCCTCAACCATCGAAAGGATCGTCCACTCATAAGCCATAATTATTAGCTCATTTTGAAAAGCAATTAACTAGATTTAGGAAAAAGTAGTTGTAAATAACTACATTTCTATTACTTAGTTCGATTATTATGTATTCTCGACATCTATTACTCACTATATAAATGGTTTTTGTAAATGATGTTTCATATTATATTGTTATTCACATACTGCTGATAGTTTACTGTATATATACTTTACCTGCTTTTAATAGGTTCAATTGGTAGTTTAGTGAATCATTTAAGCCAACTCGCCACAACAATGCTTCTCGCATGTGTTGTTAGTGAATTTTAAGATGAGGAACAATCCTACAAGAGAAAGTGAAATTCTTGGTATCAGGGTTGATCCGGTGCGGCCACTCTGTTACCTAAGTCAATAAGGTAACTTAGTATAGTAAGTGTATGAATAATAAGTGTTAGGGGATCTTACAGAGTTTCTTTCTGGTATTTATAGATGGTTGTAGTGTACAAGGTAGTTGTCGGGATAATTGATAAGATACGTAGAAGCTTCTTGACTTGACATCTCCTCTAATATGTATAGGTAGCAGGCAGTTGTGTAATATACTCGTACTTATGATAACTGTTCGCACCATAAACTTGAATTCAAACTAGGATTATTTCTTATACTCGGCACAAATGCCATGTGTCATCTATCCAATGCGAATGCCAAGAAAGTTAGTTAAATGGCATCTCAACAAACAAAAGGCTGAGTGTTAAATGAGCGAAAACTAATTATCAATATTTGCCCCCTAACTCTAGTGTTCAAATAATTAAATAAGGGACACACACACACACATATATTGCACTAAAGGTCAAATAGGGGAGAGATTTTTTAGATTTATGCCGATTAATACAGGAAGTAAGATGGATCACATCTCAACCGAAAGGTTGCCATTTCTAAACTCCCGTCCATTCAAGAAACTAAGAAATTAGAGACATAACATTTGTCGCCTAGATCATTATTTTGTAGTAGGCCTAATAACTGTCGGAGAGTTTTTAGCCGTCGGATTTCTATCACGAAACATGCGTCAGTGATTCGCAGGATTAACATATCAGCGCATCATTACTATTAGAAGCAGATTTGCAGTTACGATGATGAATTGTCCTTATATAAAGTAATATTCACAATTAAAATTGCTCTTTCTAGTCGCATCTTAAACTTTCATTCGTTTCCTCATCTTCAACTCAAATTCTTCAATTTGTGTTGTATCATTTCACATAACCATTTAGGTATGGTTCACAAAGTTACCCGTCAGCTTATGCTTCTCGATTCCGAGGCAACAGAGATTGAGGCTACTTTTCTCCCCCCAAATAAGGAGTGAGACAGCTTGTTGTTTAGGCAATTCGGCCGACAACATAGAGAAAAGGTAGGATAAACTTGCTCGGATCAATGAGCTCTCTGTAGATAATTATTCCAAGGATAAGGAAGGGAGGTCCTCTGTAAGATATTTGTTCAATACGATAGCCTATTTTTGCGATTCTCTAGATGAAACCGCTAATTCTGTTAATAAGGTTCTCGTCACAAAATATAATCAGTACTGATGAGATCTTCTTAGAACATGGAACTTGAAGAGGCCAAGAGATGGGGAGAGGGTGTGCTTCCCTAAGGAGCGCGAGTTCATATATACCTGAGATATTTGGATTTTAGGTTACACTACCCTTTTTTGGCGTTTGTCAAGAGCTTTTTCAACTATTTCAGAGCACGCCAAGTATGTTCTCACCCAACACATATTGGCTTCTGGCGACCTTTGAGATAGTTTGCGAAGAAGTTGAAGTCAGGGCTATACCTCAACTGTTTTAGTATTTCTTCACTATTCTGAGGCAACCTGACGGGTGGTACTTTGCTGCTGTAAGGCATAAGCATAAGTTCATGGACCGGTTAGAATCCAAAATTCACAAGTAGCATGACAAGTTTGTGTCAATAGTGTTGGACGAAGACTTAGACTTCTGGACCCAATGGACTAAGCCAATACATACAAAAGACATAGATTTGATGCCGAATGATGCTGCAATAGTGAAGAAAATTCAAGAGACAAGGAGAAACAAAATGTTCTTCTTGGATGTCAAGAGAATTATACGGAATTATGAAAATAGAGAACCAATATTTTCTAAAAAAGATGGTACGCCAATGTGTTACTGCCGTACCGAGTATAGCTACGAGGAAAGTTGTTCTTAAGACTTGGGGGCAGAATAGTGAACTTTGAGCCTTACTCGATACGGAAAATGTAAGTTCATATTTTTTCCACGTTTATATTAATTGGTTTACTTGTGTCGCAGATATGGGTGCTGGAGAGGTGAATCAGGCAAGGCTACTAGCTTAAGCAAAGGTAAAAAAATCCAAGGCTGATAAGAGGGCGACCACCTCAATAGCAACCAGTAAAGGAAGTTGTAGCGAAGTAGATGACTACATAGAAGATCTCTCGTCCTGTTGAAAGACTGAAGGAGAATAAGAAAACACAACCAACCAAGGTTGTTCGTTCTAAGGAGCCTTCGATCTTGATTATTCAAACTTCTGTCGAGCTAAGGGATGGTGAACGTTAAGAGACACATCGTGGCAAGGAGAATGAAAATGCCATTGCTGCAAAAGGCTCATTGCTGGCGATTGCGGTAACTTCAAGTGGTGACAAAAGACTAAGGAAGGAACTTATTGGCTAACCACCTATGGAGAAGTCCATAGGCTTGGACGATAAGGCAAAGGAGGCAATGCGTTTTAAAGCTCTCGGCATCAATAGCGCCAAATTCGTCCCCAACAAAGAGGTCAATGAATACTTTGTCCTTTGCTGGAGCCACCAAATTTTGGACACCAACTCAGCCTTGGGAGACAAGACGAAATCTTTAACTCTAATGGAAGGGTTCATTCTTCCGAAAGACAAAGATATTGCCAAGAACGATGTCGATAGGCTCAACGGTTGCAATAAGGCCCATATCATGGCCAAATTGTATGATGTGAGTATCCATGACTATTGCTTTTGATTATCAAATTCATTAGGGTAACTAACATATTTCCTCTTTCAAATGAGCAGCCACATTCTAACAGCTCTAAACGAGGTCAACAAACAGGCAAAGAAGGTAATATCTTTATTTTTATCTATGTTACATACAACCATTTTTTATTGTAATAAATGAATTTGCTATAGAAAGTTGAGGATGCATATAATGCATCAAAGGCCCAAATTGTTGTTGCGGAGAATGCAAGGATTAGGGCTGAAATGGAGGCGAGAAAGCTTAAGAAGGAACTTGCTGCAGAGAAATTGGCACATGACCTCACCGCTAATGAAATCTCTAGCCTAAAGGCCAAAATAGAAGAACAGTACAAAAGGTCTGAAAGCTTGAAAGAGGAGCTGCAGAAGAAAAAAGAAGAGTACTGGGGCTTGGACTGAACTATTAGCACGATGAGCAACGATGAAGATAAGCTCAAGATGTAGATAAAAGAGATGGAGACCAACAACTCGAACTTACAGAGCCATGTGGCTGAGTTGGAGGAGATTGTGAGGAGGGGACCATCTGTTGAAGAGGCTTTTGATATAGTCACTCCTAGTCAGCAATACAAGAAACTTCTATGCAAAAAGTTGTTGGAAGGGGTTTGAACAGCAAGAGAAGAGGTCTTGAAGCTTCATCTCGATTATGATCTCTCATGTCTCAACTTTCCTAACGTCAATGACAAAGTTAGTAGTACTGACGAAGATGAAGGCGACAAGACAGGTGCCGAGAGTATGAATCAAAGTGACAATGAAGCTCCTACCGAAGAAGTTGCCCGCTCCGAGAACCCAGTTGTCGAGGAAGTCCTAGCTAATGATTTAAAAATCACTTCTACTAAATCTAAAGATAAGCCATAGGATTTATTGTATTAGCACATTGCATTCTCGTGTAATTATTAATTGGAATATAGTCAAAGTAATGCTGAGTTCTCGTGACATTTGATTTTACGTACTGTACTTTCTCAATTTGTATGGTATATGCATGTTGCTCTACGCTCTCATTCATCAGCATGTTTTATTTCACACGCCATTCGTTTCTTGGTATGTTTTATTTTACACACTCAACTATCTCTCGACATGTTTTATTTCACAAGTCCATTTTTCCTTAGCATGTTTTATTTCACACGCACGTTTCTTTCTTAACATGTTTTATTTCATACACTCATTTCTTTCTCAACATGTTTCATTTCATACACCATTTGTTTCTCGGCATGTTTTATTTCACATGTCAATCGTTTTATACTGTTCGTTAATAGTTTAAAGTATGGACTAGCCACAATACTCGGCCGTAAGGTTAATTTATATAGGTCGTTAACCGCGTTAGGCTAGAACCTAGATCAATTCATTTGCTATGCAATGTAGAACTCGTTAATTCAAAAATCGTAACCAAAACACAATGAGACTTCAAATATATAATTGTCATGAATAAGTATCAATCTTACATACATGTTAGTTGTCGCCAAATGAGAGACGGCAAAAATCATCCTACATGAATTGAAATAAAATTTCAGATTCTCGGTGTTCCAAGCTCGAGCGATGATGGATCCATCCAACCTTTCTTGTCGATAAGTCCCTTCACCAACGACTTCCCGAATCTTAACAAGATCCTCTCAATTCACACCGAGCTTTTCCTGAGTTGCTCGCGCACCAATTGCTTCCATCTTACGGCAAACCAGATCTCCAGGTTGGAAAACCTTATGCTTCACTTTCTGATTGTAGTATCTTGCTGCCCTATGCTGGTATGCCGCGACCCTAGCTCTTACAATGTCTTGAATTTCCTCAATAATATCCAAATTCACTATCAATCCAACTTGATTAAGCATAACATCAAAATTATGTGTCTATAGATTAGGCAAGTCTAACTCAATCGGCAACACGGCTTCAGTTTAGTAGGCTAACTTAAAGGGTGTCTCTCCCGTTGCGGTTCTGTGAGTAGTTCTGTATCCCCATAGGACATTTGGTAGTTTATCGACCTACTTCCCCTTGACTTGATCCACTTTCTGTTTTAGGTTGTATAGTATGATATTGTTTATGGCTTCGACTTGTCCATTTGTATGAGGGTATGCTACAGACGTATAGTTGAGTCGAATGTCGTGCCCCTCACAAAATGTTTAGAACTTACTGTGGGCCGTTATTTGTAACTGTCATGTAGGGAACTCCGAATCTTGATATGATGAAGTTGAAGATAAAAGCTTCCACTTTCTGCTCGGTGATCTTTACTATAGCTTCAGCCTCAACCCATTTGGTAAATTAGTCCACAGTAACAATAACAAATTATTGCTGGGCGGTAGACTTCGGAAAGGGTTCGAGAAAATCTAGCCCCTACTAAGCGAAAGGCCAAGGGTTAGTTAGGCTATATAGCTCAGTTGTAGGTGCGTTACTCGATGACTTATGCTTTTGACATTGAGGACATTGTCAAACAATGTCCTTTGCATCTTCTTTCATAGTCGACCAATAATAGTCGAGACACAGTGCTCAAATGTACAATGTTTACGCCTTTATGTGATTACTACATATGTTACCACGTAGTTCAAATAACACCCTCTAAGCATCCCTCGGGAAAAGGCATTGAAGATAAGGTTGAGATATGCTACACTTATACAACTGACCATTAATCAGTATGTAGTTCGCAGCCTCATAAGCCAATCTTCGCGCCTCCTTCTTGACATTAGGGGCAGTACCATCTTTTAGATAATTTACTAGGGAATCCATCCACAATTCTTCTCTTAGGCAAGGAGCTAACTTACAGCTCTACGAGAGATTAGATAAGTTTTTCTATAGGAGAAACTCTATGAAAAGTTTCACGTTTAGCTTAGGGAATGCCATACTGGCTAACTTCGACGACTTGTCAGTAGCGATATTCTTGCTTCTCAGAATTTTGTGAATGGAGAATGATAGGAATTCTTTTACAAGCGTTTATACCACTAATAGGTACTTGCTCATCTCTTCTTCTCTTGTTGTGTAACTTTTCATGACCTGATTTACCACCAGCTAGGAATCAAAGAACACTTCGAGTTTCTCATCACCAATTTCTTTTGCCAGTTTCAATATGAAGATTAAAGCTTTGACATGATAGGGGACTTGAAGGATTAGGCCTGCACCGCTTCCTTCTCATGTCGAAAAACCATCGACATAAAGAAACCAGATAGGTTTCTCAACAATCTCTCTATGGTCTTCCTCTCCCATGAACTCAGCTACAAAATCCGCCAGTACTTAGGCCATTCGTGCCGTTCTGAGTTTATATTGTACACCATGGGCACTAAGCTTTAAGGCATATTTCATCATCTTTCTCGAGGAGTCAGGCCGCTGCAATGCTTACTACAATGGTTGATCAGCAAGGATAATAATTTGGTGAGCTTCAAAATATGGCTTCAACTTTCTCGTCAAGAGAACTACTGCTAATACAAATTTTTCAATCTTTGTATACCAAAGCTCTAGTCCCTGTAGAATAGGACTCACGTAATAAATGGGTTAATGCTCTTTGCCGTCAATTCAGACAAGTACAAAGCAAAGTTCTCGACAGTTAATTAATAGACATAAATATAAATTTTCACCCAGAATGCGTATCAAAAGTATCAAGGGTAAGGCAAGAAATTCTTTGAGCTTATTGAAAGCTCTTTCTCAATCGTCAATCCAATTGAATTCCTTTGGATTCTTTAAAGTTTTAAAGAATTATGCACACCTATTTACACTTCTTGATACAAATCTATTAAGGGTGACAATTCGCCCGGTAAGTTCCTATACCTCCTTGACTGTGTGAGGTGATTTCATATTCCTTATGGCTTCAATCTTTCTCAAATTGGCCTCGATGTCGCGTTGTGTAACCATATACTCGAGGAATTTCCCTGATGTTGTGCCAAAGACGTACTTCTGTGGGTTAAGTTTCATGCTATAACTCCTTAATGTGGCAAACGTTTCCTTCAGGTCAACGAGATGCTAATCTTCCTTCATGCTCTTCATAATCATGTCATCCACTATACTTCTACATTCCTGTGGATCTGAGATTTGAACATCTTCGTTACTAATCTCTAGTACGTGACACTAGCATTCTTAAGCCTAAAAGGCATCACCGTATAACAGTATGTTCCAAAATTGATAACGAAAGATGTGTGGACTTCATCCACCTTTTTTATCTTGATTTGATTGTAACCAAAGAAAGCATCCATAAAAGAAAGCAATGTATGTCCTGCGGTTACGTCTATCATTTGATTGATTTTTGGCAATAGGAAACAATCCTTAGGACAGGCCTTGTTGAGATCCATGAAGTTTATGCACATTCGTCACTTATCGTTAGACTTCTTGACTAACACACAATTTGCTAGCCAAGTTGGATAAGGCTCCTCCCAGATGAATCCTGCCTTCACTAATTTTCGAACCTCTTCTTCTATTACTGCTTGTCTCTTTAGTGTAAAATGTCTCTTTTTCTGTTGGACCACTTTTACATTTAGGTTAATCTAGAGTTTGTATACCATAACGTCTTTCGAAATACCCGGCATATCCGAAGGTAACCATGCAAACAGGTTAGCATTGGCTTACAAGAAGTCAATCAAACTTTGCCGGACATCTACTGACATGAGTTTTCCTATCCTTGTTGTCTTCTTGGGATCATTTCCTAAAGGAATTTCCTTTGTATCATTCTCAACATTCTCTATGCCGATTGACTTGCCTTCTAAACAGGTTTCAACTTGAAATACTTCCTCTCAGCTCAAGGCCCTCATATATAAGGATCGTACCAATTGCTGATCCCCTCTACACACACTGACCCCTTTAGGAGTGAAAAACTTAGCCTTTAGATGTGTCGTTGATGAGACAATGCCAAATAAATGTTGGCATGGCTATCCTATTATCATGTCATAAGGGGACCAACATTTGACGATGAAAAAATCCACTTTGTCCTTTGTAATATGCTCGTCATCCCTAATCTGTATCGGCAAAGAGATAACTCCAGCTACTTAGATAAGTTGATTATTGAAGGCATATAGGTCATACTTATAAGACTGCAGCTACGCTTTGATCTTAGGCCTCATTTGATCAAAGGCATGTTGGAAAATGATGTCAGCCAAACTTCCTGTGTCAACAAGAATCTTCTTGACTTCAAAGTTGGCGACTCTAGCATTGATGTCAAGTGCATCATCATACAGCTTCTAGATACCTTCAAAATTCTCTTCTCCGAAAGATATTGTATTGTTAATCCTGACATTTTTTTTGTGAATATTGCAAACATAATTCTTAACGTTAATCGAGTTCAAAGAACTCAATTGGCCTATACTAGGTTTACCGACAATGGTATTAATTACTCAATTGGGTACTCTAGTAGGATTAACATCCTTTACATCTCTTACAGCCATTGCTGGTTGAGTGTCATCCTCTTTTTCCTCTCTTCTCCTCTGAAATGGTCTTTCGATTCTTTCGGCATCATGTACTAAAAATTTTCATAGGTTCCCGCGTTATATTACATCTTCAATTGCATCCTTGAGTTGAATGCACTCATCTGTATTGTGACCCTTGTCACGGTAGAAATCACAGTACTTATTCGAATTCCTTCTTAAGGGATTCCCTTGCATTCTTTCCGGCCACTGGAGGAGACCCCTCTCCCCACGTATCTCCATCAAAATGTCCAAGATTGAACGATTAACAAGCATATGGGATGAGAATGTCAAGATCCTCAGTCTCTTCCACTCGGCATCTGAACTTTTATCGTTGTTTATGCCAAATCTATCCTTTGCATTTTTCTGTTTGTCATTCTTTCCATCTCCTCTTCTCTAATCAGCCTCTCATCATGCCTTTATGTTATCTTCCTATCGAATGTATGCGGTAACTTTAACCTTAAACTCAACGAAAGTTTTTGGCTTGTTCTTTACGAGAGACTTCAAAATGTCTCCATGAGGTTTGACTCCGTCAACTACAGCGTTGAGGGCTACACTCATATCCAATTCTGGGATTTGGACCATCTTGGCCACAAATATGGCCAAATAGTCCCTAATTAACTCATCGGACTTTTGTTTGATGGTATTAAGAATTGAAGAGTCCTTAATAGGAAGTTTGCTAGTAAGAAAGTATTGAAGGAACACCTCTGCTAGTTCATCGAAACATAAAATGGTATTTGGTTTTAGGTGTTTGAACCATGTACTAGCTGCATTCCTCAAGGTTGAAGAAAAGGCTTAACAGGCTACTGCATTGCTTAAACCATACAATTTGGCCAATGTATGATAGTACTCCAGATGATCTTCAGGGTCCTTTGTCCCATCATATGTTTCGAACTAGGGCAGCTTAACGTGTCGAGATATTACTTCTTCTAAAATCTCTAAGACAAAAGGACTTTTCTTGATTTGGAACTGTTTGGTAACTGCAATAGGGGTACTAATATGCGAGGGTCCCACATGATGCACGTACTGCGGTTGCTTGCCCTTATCAATCTTCTTGAAAGCAAGAACTGAGGGTCTCACTGGAACCCCAGCTTGCTCTTTTAGCAATTCAGGTGAATAAATGGAATTGTCAATACTGCTGGCATCATGATCACCATGCTCTTTGTCTTGATTCGAGTGAAAACTTTTATGAAGAAGGTCAAGGATTTGTTCATGTTTTTTATTTAACTCGGAATTTTCTTTGGCTAAATTGAAACAAAGTTGCTCAAGTTGAGCCAAACATTGTTCATTAGCATGCCAACTCCCTCTCTCAAGTTGGTGGGAGGAAGTACCAGCACCTAATCTTCTGGTCATCCTAGTTCTAACCATATGGTCGTGTTTAGAGAAAAACAGATAGTGCCAAATGTTGTTAGTGAATTTTGGGATGAGGAAAAATCCTCAAAGAGAAAGTAAAATTCTTGGTACCGAGCTAGTCCAGTGCAGCCACTCCGATACCTAAGTCAATAAGGTAACTTAGTATAGTAAGTATGTAAATAATAAGTGTTAGGGGACCTTATAGAGTTTCTTTCCGGTATTTATAGATGGTTTTAGTGTTCAAGGCAGTTATTGGAATAATTGTTAAAACACGTGGAAACTTCTTGACTTGACATCTCCCTTAATATGTAGGGGTAGCAAGCGGTTGTGTAATATAACCATACTTATGATAATTGTTCACGCTATAGACTTGAATTCAAACCAGGAGCACTTCTTATACTCGGCATAAATGCCGTATGTCATCTATCCAGTGCAAATGTTGAGAGAGTTGGTTATGCGGCATCTCAGTAGATGAAAGGTCGAGTGTCAGATGAGCGAAAACTGACTATCAACAGTAGGTAATACACTAAATGAAAAAAAAAACATCGGCATTACCAAAAATAAAAGAAATATTAGCTAGAAACTAAGAAGGCACATGCTTGAATTGTACGTTGTTAATTATATTGAATGCACACTCAAGGGGGAGTATAAATTGAACATAAGGGTGGAATAGGCAACTAGCTCGTCAGATTGAAAGCAATTAGCTACGGGGAGTCAGTACTTAGCTAGGGGGAGTGTGAAGCATGAACTAAAGGCACGCAGTAATGATACTAAAGGCATGCTCAAGGGCCGAGTAGAGTTGCTAACACTTAAGGAGTTAGTAACATTGAAGGCACGTTCAAAGGACACGCCTTCTTATTAGCATTGAAGGCACATCTTAGAAATGTGCCTTTAGTTCCAATAAGGATGGCACAATCCTGGTTTGCACCTTTCATACCAATATTGAAGGTGCTTTCCATGAGCGCGCCTTCAATATAAAAAATCCACGCACAATGTAGGCACACACTTCGTGTATACTTTCATAATACCATTTTCGTAAATTTTACTTAGAACACCCTTTTTTCGTATTATTTTTTGTCATTCGCACTAAAGAAGTACATAACTCTGTGTTTTTCGGTTTCAAGTATACATATAAAAACACCCTTAGATGAGGGTTATTTGCTCTTAATGATAATATCAAACCAAATTAGAGAATTTTGGAGATAAGCCCTAACTTTCCAACTTAATTTGATCCAATTCATATTACTTTTAATGTAAAGCTCCTAAGAAAATTGTATCTTTGATAGTTTTAGATAGATTTACATTAAAAAAAACTGATAAAAATGAATTAATTTGGCTTAGATTCAATGAAGATTTGCACTGGCCATATCTCTCTCCTTTTCTTCTATTCAAGCACTATTTGAAGGAGAAGAAGAATCACTTACGTGCTTCTCATGTAACTAGGACTGGGATTGCAGAAAGGAAAAAAAAAACACATAACACGGGTAGGACTCGAACCTGTGATCTTCAACTACTTCCATGTTAAGTCCAAGTAATGGTCCAATAAGCCATGTTCAATACTTTGCTATTACTCCTATTTGACATGTTTTGTCCTACACTAAATTGACATTGGGTTTTTAAACCCAAACTCGATTGAATCCAATTCATTTTAAAAATAACCTGAACATCCTTGAGGCAACTAAATAGTAAAAATTATACATGTAAAGGGATTTTTTCCTAACTTAAGTTCAATTTAATATGTTCCAAGTCTTTTTTATTCATCCAATTATTATTTTAAAAGACCCAATTTAAAATCTAATCAAAGGCCACTCTTCAAGATTCTAAATCTTAAAAAATTCTATTGAAGGCCAACTTTTCAAAAACTTAAAATTTATTAAATTGCATATATATTTTTGAATATTGCCCGATCCAACCCTAAACAATTTATTGACTTGACTCAGATTCTATACTTTTTTTTTTTAATTTTTTGTGTTTTTTGTACTTTTCAATTCTTTTTTTTTTTTGTATTTTTTTTTATAAACATAGCCCAAAATAAATAAAAATAAAATAAAAGATAAGGGGCAAAAATAAAGTGTTTACATCTAACTACGAGCTTCGTTGACTCAAGTTATTAAGCATATAAGTTGCCTCCTTTGTGTGTAATAATATTTATCAACTTGGGAGACAAACTCTAAATTGGTAACCGAAAACTTACTAAAGGATCAAGAGAAAAGTTCATGTGAAGGTTAGTCCTACATAAAAGTGAAAAGAGTTGAATTGGCTAGAGTATGTGGATGGTTCAAAGAAGAGTCTTAATACCTGATAGCCTAAGGTCATCTAGCCTAAGATATACTGACTGATGAAACTACTCTAGTTCAATGGAGAAAAAAAAAAAAGCCTCTCAATGGAAGTCTAAACTAAGGGAATAACCAATTGATGAGCAAGTACAACATGTGTTTGTTTCTAATTATGTTGCTTGGCGAGGTTAAAAAGATATTTGTGTGCATCCTAGCTAAGTATAAGAGAACTGGGTATATCTCTTACCCAATTTGAGGAATATAGAGGGAAATTAAAAGAATAAATTCTTAATTAAATAATGCAAGTAAACTTTAATTTACATAAATTAGCTATTAAATTTTAGTATCTATGTCTTTTGTACATTGGGAAAGTAGTTGAGGAGAGACTATGAAAGTTGTTAAAGAGTCTTGTAATGAAAATTTTTAGGATTGCAAAATGGATTAGGGATTTATTTCTTGAGCCTTTTTTCATGTTAGATGTGATATTTTGCTGGTTTCTTAAGTAATGACAAGTTGAAATAAATATTTCTTATCATAATTTTGTTTGATCCATGCTAAGATTAATTGATTTGCTTTTGGACAAGTAAATGTTTAAGTATAGAGACATTTGATTGATGCATATTTATATATATTTCTTGATGGATTTTTATGATGATTTTCTATAATTTTGGTATAATTTTAATGAATTTGATACTCAATGGAATGGAATGTCCATTTCACGATCTCACCGTGCTGTGGATATGAAAAATAGAGGAATTCATTCAAGATTTGCTTAAATTAAGGATAATTGAAAGACGTTTTGTACAAAGAAAGAAGCATAAGGAGTCAACAAGTCATGAATGAAGATTTTCATTAAAGAATTGATTATCAATGGAAATCGTGGTTATGATCAAGATTACAGATAGGATCATGCCCATGGTCCTTACAGCCATAGAATTTAATAGTTATAATTAGAAGAAGGAATCACATATAGGGTTCAAAACCATAATCTTAAGGCATGAACTTATTGTTTCCTTTAAACCTCCTTATTTGACTCTTTAAGCAGCTTGTATAAATAGTAAGTTAGGTTTAAAGGCAAGAGAGTCTCTTGGAGATATAACCACTCTAGGAGATTTTAAGATTTTCATTAAAAGTTATTCCTTCATTTAACTTTAGTTTTTAATGTTTTTCACTTTTTCATCCAAGATCATTCTTTTATCACAAGAGACTTCTGGATCTTGAAGTTAATCTATAAAGTGCTTATTTTATTACTTTAAATGAATTTATTGATTTTTATTAATTCAATCATGTGTATTTAATTGATTAGATTATTATTTCTAGAGTTTTAATTCTAATTATCTGATATTACACATTGCATGTGAGACTGAGTATGTAATTAAATATGGCATGATTGAAGAGAATTTCTATAAACTTAGTGATTAGTTAAGGAATTTTTCTGGATGTTTTTATGAGTTTGTTGATAAGGATTCATGTTCTTAATGCTCTTTTAATATACTCTATTGTAGAAATGATTCCAGTAGAGTATTATTAAGATTGGGAGGTAGTTGAGAAGCAATGTCGATTAACTTACTTGGAAGAGAATTCCCCTGATTAATAAAATTAGAGAAGGAATTTGACATTTTTATGTATTGCATGTTAATCTCCAATTGAAGTAATGTCTAAATATTTGTTTCTCAATCTTATAGTTTCTTTATTTTAACATTCCTTCTTTTAATTCTAGTTAAATTTTAATTTAGTCCTCGTTAGTTATAAGAATTTAGTTCAATAGTAGTTTACTTTCAATTAATCAATTTTACTAGTTAGATTATAGGGTTAGAGTAATTGTTGGCACTCCCAATCTATGAGTGATCAACATTTGGACTCCAATTCGCTTTACAATAATTTGATAGGTGTACCTGCCTCTAATCAATGAGTGATCTAAAGTGTAATTAGCTACTCTTTAATTTACAGGTTATGCCACCCTTTAGTGGAAAAATATCTAAGATGGATGACATAAAAAGGGAGAACCTAAGATTAGGACATGGTAAGAAATGCATCGAACTATGAGGAGGGGGTTTATGCCAAATCACTCTATGTAAGATACCTCTAAGAAATTACAAGAGCTAAGGTAAAGTAGACTATATACTTGAAGGAATTTCAAATGCATATGATCCATTGTGAAGTTGAGGATGTGAGATTTGAATTGTGTCCAACTTTATTAGAGGGCTAAAGTTCGAAATTGGTGAAGTGTTGGATGTGTAGAGGATTTACACACTTGAGGACACCTTTCGAATTGCTCAAAAGATTGATCGTCAAAGGCGTCAAGGGTATTCCCATGCTCCTCCGAGTTAGACTTCATCCGCCCGACCTAATACAAGCAAGTTGATTAAACTTGAGCCAAGTAAACAAGACACTATCAAACCTAACTTGAAGTCTTGACTTAATGAGAAGGAATTACTGAGGAAGTGTGAGAAGTAGCAAACTTCAGCATAGAAGATAAGTGATACAAAATATTTCAAGTGTAATGGTTTTGGCCATATGATTACCTAGTGTCCCAATAAACGAAACGTCTTCATTAAAGGAGAGTTATCGACCGTTGAGATTGACATTATGGATGAAGAGGTTGAAGAATTGAGTGAAGGCAATACTAAGCAAGAGAAGTTTCCTAAAGATAGTGAAGTTGTAGTAAATGTCGAGTAAGGCAAGTTCCTAAATCTAATTATTCGTTAAGTGATGACATGAGGGGTTCTAATGAAAATGAGCAATGGGAGAACTTATTTCACCATATATGTCGAGTAAAGTACTAGTTATGTGTTGTGATCATCGATAGTGGGAGTTGTACTAACGTAGCTTCAGCAAGCATGGTGCGAAAACTGAAGTTACCAACCATTCCCCATCCTAACCTTTACAAGTTGCATTGTTTGCATATCACACTGCAAGTCACCATTACTATCTTTATTGGTGTTTACTATGACGATGTGTAATGTGACGTCTGCCAATGTATACTCTTCAAATACTACTAGGCTGATCTTAGTTATTTGATTAGAGAGTCATTCATGACAAATTCAAGAATACTAATGCCTTTGAGTATGGAGGAAAAAGGGTCATGTTGAATCCCATGACTCCAAGCTAGGTCAGTGACATGTAAACTTAGTTAAGCTGAGCTCAAACCAAGAGCCTAGTGATGACTCGAGTTGAGTTGTCGTATTAGCTCAAGGCTACTATGCCAGCATTTTTATTGATATAAAGGTTGTTAAAGATGAAGGAACAATAAGTTGAGCTGTTTGTCAAGGTATAGAGGTTTATTGGAGAGTTCATGGACTTGTTCTTAGATGAGTTGCCTAAGGGCTTGCTACTCGTTTGAGGCATTAAGCATACAATAGATCTACATCTAAGAGCTATTTTGCCAAACAAGCCTACCTATAAGATGAATCCCAAAACAAGCTACTAAGTTCTAAAGGCAAGTCAATAAGTTGATTAAGTACTGCTATGTTAAAAAAATCCTTAAGTTCGTATGCAGTGCTTGTCCCATTAATGCCAAAGAAGGATAGATCTTAGAGAACGTATGTTGATAGATGAGTTACCCACAAAATTATTATCAAGTATAGATATCTAATCCCAAGGTTAGATGATAGGTTGGATGAATGGCACGAGGCTAAAGTATTTTTTAAGATAGATTTGAAGTTGGGATACCACTAAATTCAGATGTGAGCTAGAGATGAATGGAAGACGATGTTTAAAATGAGGGAAGGGTTGTACGAGTGTCTAGTGATTCCCTTTGATCTGTCCAATACTTTGAGCACATTCATAAGACTAATGAATCATGTGCTCTGCTGTCTGATTGGGAAGTTTGTAGTAGTATACTTTAACGACATACCAATATATAGTCTCAAGTTGAAGAAGTACTATGAGCATCTCTAAGTTGTTTCTCTTGCTCCAAACTAAACAATTATAGGGGAATTTAAAGAAGTGTGACTTTGCTAACCTAATGTGGTCTTTCTAGTATTCATTGTAAGTGGAGATGCTGTACTAGTTGATGAAGAGAAACTTTAAGCCATCGTAGAATGGCCAGTGCTGACCTGTTCTGTAGAAGTCTAAAGCTTCTACTGACTGGCTTCATTTTAGTACCTCTTCATCAAGAACTTCATTACTATTATAGCTCCTTTAACTAAACTATCTAAGAAGAATATGGAGCCTAAGTGCGGAGAGAAAGAACAAAGGAGTTTAAGGAGGTAAAGGAGAAGTTGACCTTTGCCCCAATACTTGCTCTCCTAAACTTTGGGGAAGTCTTTGAGTTAGAGCATGACATATTTGGTGTTGGAATATTACTGTGCTGATGCAAGAAGGCAACCTATTGCCTACTTCAACGAGAAGCTTAAAGAAGCTACGCTCGATTATTTGGTCTATGATAAGGAATTCTACTCCTAGATATGAAAGAATTTACCATCTATACCAACCACGAATCATTGAGGTGCTTGAACAGCCACCTAAATTTATCCAAAAGATAGTTGAAGTGGATAAAGTTTGTGGAAGGGTTTCTTACTTGGTAAAATACAAAAAAGGCAAGAACAATGTGGTCGTTAATACCTTATCTAGGTGATACACCCTTTTGATTGACCTATAAATGATGTTGCTTGGCTTCTCCACCATTAAGAACCTATTTGCTCAAGACCCCACTTTTGTCTGGTTGTCACAAGGTGCCATGATGGGCAAGTAGTTGATGATTACTTCATGGATGATGGATATTTATTTTGTAAAGGGAAGTTATTTATCCTAACTTGTTTCGTGTGAGAGTTATTAGTAGGTGAGGCACATAGTAGGTGATTATTTGGCCATTTTGGCAAGAAGCGAACTTGTAAGCAGCTAAAGTCTAGGTTCTTTTAGCTAGGAATGATTAGAGAAGTACACACGGTACCTAAGAGATGTACTGCATGTAAGAAGGCCAAAAGCTTAGTTGAGTAAGGCTAATACTTGATATTGCATTTCTCGAAGAAGCTATGGTTAGAACTAAGTATAGACTCCATCTTAGGCTTGCAAAGAGTGCCTCAAGGGAAGGACTCAATTTATGGTGGTCACGGACATGTTAAGCAACATGGCACACTTTATGCCTTGCAACAAGACTAACGATGCCTTAACTATCTTTTCTCATTTATTGTGAGAAATTGTTAAGTTACACGATATCAAAGTCCATTGTATCTAACAAGGATCTGAAGTTCCTTAGCCACTTTTAGAAGACCCTATGGAGATGCCTTGGAACTAAACTTTTGTCTAGCACTTCACATCACCCTTAGATGGATGGACAGATTAAACTCATTAACTGGACACTAAGTTCTTTCCTCCAAGTTGTAGTAGGAAGGAACTTGATAGATTGGGACGTCTGCTTCGCTGTAGTGGAGTTTGCTTACAATAAATTTGCACATAGTGTGACAAGCAAGTCCTTATTTGAGATTGTGTACCAATTCATTCTTAACCTTCCCCTTAACTAAGTACCATTGCTAAACTGCCAAGAAGACTAGCATGCAATTAACTAATCTAAGGCCCTAAAAATTATACACCAAAAGGTAAATGAGCACCTAACTCGAGCTGCCTCCAACATCAAACAAAAGGGGCAAGGAAGAAAGGTCAAGGAGTTTAAGCCCTACGACCATGTATGGATCCATCTAACTAAGGATAATTTCCTGAGCTTAAGGAAAAACAAGTTGTCACCCAGGGTAGATGGACCACTCTAATTTCTCAAGAAGATCAACCAGAATACTTATAGGTTAACTTACCAAAAGGGTACAAAGTGTCTAATTCCTTCAACATTGCTAACTTGAGTTTATACATCCCTAGAGATGAGAAAAGTAAAGCTAAGCTAGATTTGATCCTATTAATCTCTTCGTTATATTTTGATGATAACAAAAAGAGATGATATTAAGATGTTTACATACATGTTTACCTTAATCAGATATTGTTGTATGTGTTTATCAATTTCTCATGTATGTTACATAAAGTCTTCTAAGATCTATCGAAAGATCAGTCAAAGGACTAATAAGAGAAATAAGAAATATGCTTAGGATGTAAGAATCATCGATTAAGAATTTAAGAAGACCTAGCTTCATTTACTAAATATATTTAGGAAATATGTTTAGTACATTCCACTAAGTAGGATTAAAATCTATAAGGATAAAATAAAACTTCTCTTATTATAAAATTTTGTCAAAGATTGGAAACTCTTGTATTTTATTTAAAAGAGATTTTCATCAAGCCAATTCGGATTTAAAAAGATTCATATATTGATAGCAAAGTTTACCTTATATAAATGTTTGAAGTTCTTAGAGAAAGGAAAGGAAATCTCACCACTATTGCAACACGCGTTTCATGGAAAGGATCTCACATATATAGAAAGTAACAAAGAGATAATTCACAAGGTATTTTTTCTAAGCAAAAGTTTGGAATAATTTCTCTAAAGACTTACGTTAAATCAAGCCTCTAGCCGTTGCAAATTCAAGTACATAAAGGAGGCAAGATCCTCGTAGAAAAACACATGAAAAAAGAACAAAAGAATTTCTACTATTATTCTAAAGTGCTACAAATAATGTAGTTCTAAGAACAAAAAAGCGATCAAAAACTTACATACTTATCTTCATACTAGTTCTAATTTGTCAAGGAACCATTTCTTTTATTTTCCTTATTATCCTTTGTAATCTTGGTATAAGTATTGTTTTAGAGAGATTTTTAATCTCTATAGTTCTAAGTGTTAGCCTAGGAGCAAGGCTATTAGAGTAAAGAATACTATTTGTAACATCTCTAAGTGTTTAAGTATTGTGGATAGTGGAACAACTTCGGAAAGTGAATCGGGTCCCCAACAGTAAAGTTGGAAAAGTACAATAGGTATAAGAACAAAGCACTATAATTTATTTGCCTAATTTTCTAGTTCTCATCTCTTTAACGATCAATTTACCTCTATGAACTTTCAAAGTATGGTTTTTAGTCTTTAAACTTTCATAAATTGACAAATAACCCCCATAACCTCTTTAAACTTTCTATTTTTGTATGTAAATAGCCCTTAAACTTTAATTTTTGTATATAAACACCCCATAGTTTGAGGGAGGGGAGAGCGGAGGTATTTATACACCAAAATCAAAGTTTAAAAGGTTATTTTCAATTTAGGGGGTTGTTTTGCTAATTTATAGAAGTTTAGAGACCAAAAACTATACTTTGAAAGTTTAAGGGAGCAAACTACATCTAAATCAAAGTTTATGGGGGTTTTATGCAATTTCCCCTTATTTATATTTGTTTATCCATTTATCTTCTAGTCGATAATTTAAGTGATCAAGGGGATAAGTTTTACTCAAGTATTGCATTTGCAAAAGGATATTCACAAGAAGAGGAAATATACTTCAACGAAACATATGCACTAATTGCACATTTAGAAGCTATAAGATTACTTTTAGAATTTGCATGTTATAGAGGTTTTAAGTTATTTTAGATGGATGTTAAAAGTGCATTCTTAAATGGTTATAGAAAAGAAGAAGTCTAACTCCCAAGGTTTGAAAATCCTTTTAAATAAAATTATGTTTTTAAATTAAGAAAAGCATTATATGAGCTAAAACAAGCACCTCGTGCATGGTATGAAAGACTAACTAACTTTCTCGTTAATAATGGATTCAAAAGATGACAAGTTGACACTACTTTATTCATCAAGTATTATGATGATAATTTGCTTATTGTTTAAATTTATGTAGATGATATTATTTTTTATACTACCAAAAAACAATATTGGAAGGATTTCTCTAAGTTTATGCATGCAGAGTTCGAAATGTCCTTAATAGGAGAATTAAACTTTTTCCTCAAGTTTCAAATAAAACAAACTAAGGATGGGATTATTATCCATCAAGAAAAATATACCAAACAAATTCTCAAAAAGTTTGGATATGAAAATACAAAGGGAGCTGTAACTCCTATGTCAACTTCAACAAGATTAGAACTAACTGAAATATGTAAAAAAGTATGTGAGAAGCTTTACAGAAGTTTAATTGGTTCTTTACTATATTTAATTGCTTCTTAACTTGATATTATTTTCAGTGTTTATTTGTGTGCTAGATTTTAAGCTAAACTTATTGAATTATATTTAGCTACAGTAAAGCGAATATTTAAATATATATCTTATACAAGCAATCTTGGAGTTGGTACCCTAAAAATAATAATTTTGAATTAATAGGATATTCTGATGCAGATTATGCAGAATGTAAAATTGATAGAAAAAGTATATTTGAAGCGTATCAATTTCTAAGTGATAAATTGGTTTCTTAGACCTCCAAGAAACAAAATTCAATGGCATTATTAACAGTAGAAGCCAAATAAGTATCAATAAGAAATTGCTATGCTCAAATATTATGGATTAAACAACAATTATTTGGCTATGGAATAAAATTGGATAACGTTCTTATCAAATGTGACAATATTAGTGATAGTAATCAACTCACTAGACCGATCACACACAACCAACTACATGCAGTCGAGCTAGAGGACTCCAAGGACTCACGTAGAGAATACTAGCTCGAAGCCCTATCCAAGACAATGATTCCTATTCCAACTTCCATGTTTCACGCACTGCCAACTTGAGTACCAAGCTTTCATGTGTACTAACATATTTTCTAAAGTTGCCGAACAGATGTGCCAACTTACCGAGCATATAGATCGACCTATTGGGCAGCTATACATATCATCGAACTCTTTCCAAGACCTAAATAGCATCTAAGCAAACTGGCCTCAAACATCTATCTGAGCCGAGCTCCCGAGCTGACCAATGTTCGATTTCAATTTGAGTCGAGTTATGAAATACCTGACTTGAAGGGATCTGGACATCCTTGATTGACCAAACTTTGACCTGAACTAGATCAAGTCAACTCTGGCTGTAGATTCTTTTCCTTAACTTTGTCTAAATTGTATCATACTCAAATGCCAACCATCATGCAACACGTGTCTTCTGGCACAACATTCCCAAAGGACTCTTTACTTTTTCCATACAAAATATTATATCTCTTTTATCATTTTTAGTATCATTCATGTATTCTAATTGTAAATTACCCCTTTGTCTTTTCTATGAAAGCTTGTAACCTTAGTGATGCTAGTATGTAAACCCCATTTGTTTGTACGTAGACATCATCTAATACATTATTAGAATTAATATAAGTTTTCTTTCTGAGTAACCATAATGTTCTCATTTATCCTTTCAACTCTTATCTATTCCTTTTAGTAAGGAGTAGTAGCGAGTGACTCTATAGTTTAGACCAGCGAATCATATCCGATGGATCAAAGGTCGAGTAGGATTGATTGGTGTGTTATATCTAGTTGATAACTACCAAAAATTTGCTAATCTTCTTTCATTTTCTTTTGGTTCTTTCCATTGTAGTGTTTTTCCGTGTATAGTGTTTTTCTGTATGCACGACCCCTAGAGACACATTAGCTTCGTTGGTATCAAAGTATGATTTCAATAAGGAATGTACAAAGTTGTAGTGAAGTTTTGGTTTGTGTTTGCTGTTAGTAGGTATTGTATTCTTTCCGCAGCTGCTTTAGTGTGTTTGTATGAAGTAAGTACTGAAGTTTTAAGCTATGTAGTGAAGATTTATGTATTGGTAAGTATAGTTCCAGTTGTTACTCTATTTTTCACAATGAAAATAAAGCAAGTTCATTTCTATCCTATTTGAGTGAGTATTGGGTGATTAAAGTTGTTAGAGCGTATTCATAAGGTTTCGAGTAGTGAGTAAAAGTGATTGTTGTGAGTTATTGAAAATTTGTTGAAGAAAATATTATATTATGTCGAATTCAAGTGTTCAAGGTGTCATTGATGACCAGAGTAATGGTGCTCATGCTGGTCGTGATCATAATTATAGTAACACTCCTAGGTCAATTGATGATAAGCTCAACAGACTCACTAATCTTGTTGAGAGTCTAGTCATCGCGATACTAGTTAACTAATAGTAACCACCTGAGAATGTTCTAAAGAGATGCTATGGCCAAGGTAGCCAAGCAAATCGCTTAGTTTAACCCCATTAGGCTGGAGGAGTTGTAGAACAAGTTGCTAAACGAAGGCTGGAGTTAGAGGATGTAGGTCCCGAGTAAGATATCAAGAGGGGGAGTAAATTGATATCTTTTGCAAAAACTAAAACTTTTTAGATTTAGAAACAAAATCCCTCTTAATAGCTTAAATGGCATGATTAGTTGAAAATTGATTGTTTAACTTAAGGCATGAAAATAAAAACACAAATAGTAAAGGTCAAAAAGTAAATAAAGTAAGGAGAAAATTAATTTATAGAATTTTGGCCTTTTGCCTACTACCCTCTTCTAGCTCCACCGTTGGAGGACCAGTCCTCCTCATTGGTGTCGTTTTACTAGTCTAATCTTTTCACTAAACAAAGATCAATGAGAGATTATAAGGATATCCAGTCGCTTCTCTGTCTTATCTCACTAGCTTCTTCCTAAGCTATACACATGACTTGGAGAACTCCCTGATTCTCTCACACTCAAATTACAATGTCAATAATGTTTACAAAGAAAGTGAGACAATACAATCAAATAGCTCTTTACAACTTTCGTACAAATGCAAGAACAATGAAATAATAAAATTGATTTTGCTTAATTTCTAATTAAGTTTATGATAAAGTTTCTTACAATGTTCACAAGAGAGATTTTTTATTTCAGTTCTTATCTTGATTCACTTTTTGTCAGTCTTGTGCAACTTCAATTTATCTTGAACCAATCTTTCTTGTAACAACTAGAAAATGGCCAGTTCTTGATATTTCTCTAATAAAATTTCATTCAAACATAATTGGTTTTGTTGTTAGAGAAATATCCCATGAAAATATGAACCAAATATTTGAAAATTTGAAAACTTAAATCAAGCTGATCCTGATTTGTTTCTTTACAGAAATTAAGCCATCTAACAGTTGTTGTACATAATGATTTACTCTAATCCTCTTTTGATTTCGTGGAAATAAAAAAAAAAAAACTTGAAAAACACACTTCAAATATTGAGGATAAGCATGGAAAGATATGAACAAATCTTCATATAACCTGCTCTTAAAGAAATAGTCCAGTACTACTTATTTGTTATTTGTTAGGAACAAATATGCTCCTTTCTTCAATATCCCTGTTTGAATTTTATCATAAAATTCTTGAAAAAAAAATCAGGTTGATTTTATCCACAACATTCAACCTTATCTTCAGCCAAAATATCTCGGAGTTCCTAAATTATTTCTAACAATCTAAGCTGCAACTTTATCTTTAGAAACTTACTAAAATCTATACTAAAATTTTAAAGTTATGATCATAACTTTGTCTAATAAATCCTTATATAGAAATTTGAATTTTATTTGAAATTGATATGCAACTTTAATGCACCAAATCCTTTTTTGGTTAAATGTCCTTAATGTATTTAAAACTTGATCAATCTTACCAAGACTATCAAAGAATCTTCTTCTTAAAAGTATATTTTTCAAACCTTAACTATTTAATTTACAAATCCGATTCTTGAGCATTCTTTTAAAATAATCTAACTTAAAATCCTCATGGACTTAACCATCTTAGTGGAACGAAATTGAGTATATTTTCCTAATATACCCAATAAGGTGGAGCTAGGCCTTCTTATAAATTCGTCCAACTTAATTTGTTTAAATTAGTTAGAAAATAACTTAGGAATAGCAACTTATCTCAATACTGTACACAATCTGTATTGTTCTATTCTTTTGCTGATATACTTTCTGACATATATTCTAACCAGCACAATTCCAAACTTATTTTCCTTCTTAACAATTCTTTTCTTTAGAACGTCTTGCATACTCAAAGAACTAGTTAAGTTCATTCATACATTTTCTTGTTATCATTAAAATATATTTAGGGAAAACTTAACAAAGAAAATTGAGGAAGATGATGAGGAAATCAATGTCAAAGAGTATGGAGAAGAAGAAGAAGAAGAAGAGGCTAATTATTATCGAGTATAAGAGCGAGGACGTTGAGCTCCTCAAGGACTTGATAATGTTAAGGTCCAAATCCCACCCTTCGGTGAATGTAGAGATGTAGATGAATATTTAGAATAAGAAGAGAAGGTAAAGAAAGTGTTTGATTGTTATGGATATATTGATGCCATTAAAGTGCAACTTGCTGTACTTGAATTTTTTAGGTATGTTACTATATGGTGAAAGAATCTGAATCTAACTAGAGCGAGAGATAGAAGACAAGGTGTAAGAACTTGGAGTAAGATAAAGAGATTGTTGAGGGGTAGATTTGTAGGATATGTTTGCAAAGTTATAGGAACTTCACCAAGGAGGCCAATTTGTTATTGACTATGTGTGATAATTCTAAATGCTGATGATCTAAGTCGATGTAGATGAACCCGAGGCTCATACAGTGTTAAGGTTCGTTTTTGGACTCAAATATGAGATATGCAACACTGTAGAAGTACAAAGGTTTTATACTCTAGAAGAGGCAATCAAGGTAATATAGAGGATTAAAAAACAAAGAAGAAATGCTCTAAGCCGACCAAGGCCAACATTTTCCCAAGCCTTTGTTTTGAGCCAACCTGCTCATGCCAAATTGAGAAGACCATCTCGAGCTAGGGAAAGATATGACTAACCTGATGATAGCTGAACAGGTTAGCAAAGCTAAATAGGCTAATTGATTTGAACTAATGATCGACCAACCCTAAGGACATATGAGAAGGGCCAAGCCTCTAGACGGAAGACCAGCGAGGTGAAGTGCTTTAAATGCTTAGGCTTCAAACACATGGTTGTTGAGTGTTCAAACTAACGTGCCATGATGCTTTGAGGAGATATAGTAGATGGTACCAATGAGAGTGAGCTAGAGGAAGAGAAGAATACTGAAAAGGTTAAAGCCAAGAAAGAAGAGGAGACTTGTGTTTATGTCAACTAAGGAGAGGTAATGACTCTAGTACTAAGATGAGTACTGAGCTTCTTGCTAAACTTCAAGGAAGACTAGAGAGAAAATTTATTCCATACGAAGTATACCATCAAAGGACAACCATACACCATCATTGTGGATGGAGGAAGTTGTATTAAGATGAATGCTGGAAGGTTAAAGCTAAGGAGGAAGAGGGGACCTATGTCTATACTGATCGGAGAGAGGTAATGACTCTAATGCTAAGACAAGTGCTAAGCTTCTTTCCAAACTTCGAGGAAGACTAGAGAGAAAATTTATTCCATATGAACTGTACCATCAAAGGACAACTGTGCACCATCATTGTGGATTGAGGAAGTTGTACTAATGTCATTGCACAATCCTTTGTGCAAAGGTTAAGACTATCAAACTCTAAGCACCCCCAACCTTACAAGCTACATTGGCTCTATGATAAGATTGCTTTGTACATCATAGAGCAAGTAACCAAGCCATTAGTGTTGGGAATGTGTACAAGGACACAATAGTGTGCGATGTCATCCCTATGGGAGCTTCTCACTTGTTACTTGGAAGACCTGGATTATTTGACTGATGTGTTACTTACGATGGTTGTAAAAGAACACTTATGCCTTTGTTAAGAATGGAAAAAAGATAGTGTTACAACCTGTGAGACCAACCTAAGAGACCCATAACCAACTCACTTGAGCTAGTAAAAAGAAAGCCTTAATGATGAGTTGAGGAGATCTCGAAGTTACTGAGAATGCTAATGAGCCTATGTTTTTGTTAATTAAGAGGCTATTGGAGATGAGAGATTTGGAAGAAGTACTTAAATAGATCCAAAGGTTAATAGATGAGTTTTCAAACCTGTTTCCTGAAGAGTTGCCTGAGGGACTACCCGTGGTCTGAGGCATAGAACATTGTATTGATCTACAACCATTTGTAACTTTGTCAAACTGGCCTACCAAGTAGATAAGCTCATAGAGAGAGGATATGTGAGGGAGAGCACAAGTCCTTATGCTGTATCAGCTCTGCTTGTCTCAAAGAAGGATGGTTCATAGTGCATGTACATTGATAGCCAAGCTATCAATCGTATCACTATCAAGTACAAATATCCAATACTGAAGCTTGATATCATGTTAAATGAGCTTCATAGTACTAAGATATTTTCAAAGATTGACTTGTGAAGTGGCTACTACTAAATTTACATGAGACTAGGTTATGCCATTCTAACTAACAATTGCGCCAAGCACATTTATGAGGCTTATGAATCATGTGATGCACCCTTTGATTAGGACGATGTGTAGTCGTGTACTTCGATGACATATTGGTATATAGTACCGACCCAAATAGCTATGTTCAACATCTCTAAGCTATTTTTGATATTTTATGAGTCCAGAAGTTATATGAGAACCTGAAAAAGTGTGCATTCTATCATGGTAAAGTATTTTTTCTTAGGTATGTAGTATCAGGAGAAGGAATTCGAGCTAATAAGGAAATGATCCAAGCTATTTTGGAGTGGCCAATTACAAAAAATGTCACTGAAGTTTGAAATTTTCATAGCCTTGCTTTTTTCTATAGGTAATTCATTAAAAACTTCAGTATGATTGCAACTCCCTTGACCAAGATATCAAAGAAGAGTGAAGGATTTCAATGGAATGACCGAGTTGAACAAAGCTTCAGGGTGATAAAAAAGAAGCTCACCACTGCTCCTGTCCTATCCCTACCAAATTTTAATATACCATTTGAGTTAGCATGCAATGTGTGGGCATTAGAATTGGTGCAGTCCCGATGCAAGAATGATGACTAATTGCTTATCACAATGAGAAGCTCAATGGTGTTACATTAAACTACTCTGTGTATGAGAAAGAGTTGTATTCTCTTTTTCAAGCTCATACTGCTATTATGCTTCGAAGTTACAGAGTCGTAACAATCCTATCGTGTAAACCAACCTATGATACTAACTAACCTTATAGTGCCTATCATAGATATGATATACATAAGGCGTCCTCAACTCCTCACTTTGAAGTAAACAGTTCAATTAAGACTTTAGCTAAAATTTACAAAAAAAGTTAAAACCTTAAGTTATATATATATCTATTTACATTTACATTATTGTGGAATTCCCAAGAGATTCTATATTACAACAATTTGCTAACTTACACATCATATATCAGTTCATAATCTTACAAATACTAACAAGACCTTAGAAACTTAATCATTTGGCCAATTAATCCTCACTCCCCTATAACTTCAAAAGAGAACTAACCTCCAAATAATTGTATCATAGCATATTAATTATAAGTCAGAACTTGCAAGAGAATCTATATGGGTATGAGCAACCATAGCTTAGTAAGTTAAGTTGGAGACTTATGAAAGTATAACAAACACAAACAAAGGTATCAAATAATTAATTATATGCAATGCAATAAGCAAGTGCCATCACAAATGTAGTTTGGTCCGTTGTGAAATTAGAGTAATTTTATCCACTTTAATCTAGGTTGAGGAATTTCCGTTAATGCAACAGCTCATAATCAAACCTAAGTTTGTGCAATGGAAAAACTACTCTCCCTAAGATTATCCTTCGAACCAATGCCCTCATCCTCACTACGACCTCCTCTCCTATTACTTAGTTTGGCTAAGGATGAGGAAAAGACCATTATGCTATCCAATACTATCTTTTTCGAAGGTATCGGTGTTTGGTTGAAGAACCCTAATGATCCCCTAAGTGTTACAATGTATGTTAAATTAGGGTACTTAGGTTGGTTATAGTTAAGTACGGTTTAGGGTAATCAAACAATTTTACACTATTCCATTCACATCAATCATCCAACATAACATAGAATACAATATGAAATCAGATACCCGAACACATGCACACATAACTACAAGCATTAATTAGACTTGACATATGCTTTATCTCTTCCAATTTGCCTTTTTAAGCGTGTGAATTTTATTGGTCCAAATTTTTTCCTTCTTCCCTAACCTACCATGACTTAATTTTGGACCATTCTCTACTTCCTTAATTTTTTCTAATTTTTCTTTGGCTTTTTTTTATAATTTTCTTTAATTATTTAGCATTTTTCATGCAATTTAGGTAATTTCACATATTTTTATCTATAAGTAAATACATAAGAAGTACAAGTAAATACTCCTAAATATTATTTATGTTATTCTATGATTTTTAGGATACATATAATTTATCTCAAGTGACTTATTAGTTATCGAAATTCATTTTACGTATTTCCGGTAAATAACAGATAATATACTTAAAATTTAATATTATAATATTCTATAATTTTATTACTTATTTTCTTGAATTCAAACTTACTGGATTACTTTTACTAATATTTCTAACTTTGTTTTATAATTTAGGCTTGATCAGATCCTTTAGCCAATTGCTCTGATCGAGCCTAAATTTTACATACTAAGTCTAATCCTACAGTTACACGGTTTACATTTAGAGCTTACAACTGTCTAGTAATACTATTTATTACTATGAGAGTTTGTAATCTACATTGACCACAAGTCATTAAAGCATCTAAGAGTCAAAACAAACTTTCAAATAGGTAGGCTAAGTAGCTACAGTTTATGGAAAGTTTTTCCTATGTGATTCAACATAAAAAAGGAACCGCCAATGTGGTCGCCATTGCTCTATCACATCAGCAAACCTTATTGACCACCTTACAGACAAAATTACTAGGATTTTCACTTATTACTAAGCAATATGCTCACGACCCTTATTTTGGTCCTATTATAAAGTAGTGTAGAGACGGAGTTGCTGTTGGAGGCTATTATGTTCAAGATGGCTATTTGTTCAAGGATCGAAGGCTGTGTATACCAAGTTGCTCCACACGCGAGCTATCAATTAGGAAAGCTTATAGTGGTGGATTATCTAGTCATTTTGGAGAGACCAAAACAACCAATCTGTTAAAAGAAAACTTTTATTAGCCTGGTTTGACTAAAGATGTCCATAAGGTAATTAGTAGTTGTAAAATGTGAAAGGGGAAAAGAGAGCCACATGGAGAGTATATGTCCCTGCCAACATTAACCTTACATTGGGTTGACCTCAGCATGGACTTTGTTGTAAGTTGCCCTAGACATCCCAAGGTAAAGATTCAATCTTTGTTGTAGTAGACCGTTTCAGTAAAATGGCATACTTCATTCCACGCCATCGAATTAACGATGCTTTATATGTTGTTGATTTGTTTTTTTATAGGAAGTTGTCCAACTACGTGGAGTGCTGAAAACAATTGTTTCAAATCAAGATACCAAATTCTTTAGTTATTTTTAGAAGACTCTTTGGAGAAGACTTGGGACTAAATTTATGTTCAGCTCTAGTAGCTACCTTCAAATTGATGGCTGGACCGAAGTGGTGAACAAGATGTTAGGTAATTTACTTAGAGCTATCGTGGGAAAGAACTTAAAGGACTGGGATTTTTGTTTGCTAGTTGTAGAATTCGCATACAACTGAACCATCTATAACACCACTAGGAAGACTCCATTCGATGTCATATATGGCGTTAATCCTACTATCCCCCTAGATTTGATCGGTACCGGTACAACTGAAGAGAGTTAACTTAGAGTTGATCGAGCCTAAGAATTACAAGAGCTACATTAGTTTATGGCTAAGAAGATCACCGAGTTCAACTAGAGACAACAAGAGATTGGTAGTTGTGGCATCGAACTATCTCTTTCAAACCAAGAGACTTGGTATGGATTTAACTCAGTTAAGAGCAATTTCCATACTTGAGACAAAGTAAGCTATCTCCATGAGTTGATAGTTTATTCAAGGTCCTGAAAAAGATCAACCATAACGCTTACCAAATCAAATTACTCAAGAACTATGGTGTTTCTTCTGCCTTCAATGTATCCTACTTAATTCTCCATCAACCAGAAGAAGAAAACCTCATAGATGCCTAAGAAGAACAAGATCCTAAGACTACGTTCAATTTAAGGACAAATCTTTTTTATCCTAAGCAAATGATAGGAATTAACTCCTCGGACTAATCACATATAGTCGAGCTAAAGAACTCCAAGGACTTACAAGAAGAATACTGGTTCAAAGCCCCATCCAAGACAAGGATTCCTATTCCGACTTTCATGTTTTACTCTACTGTCGACTTGAGTACCAAGCTCTCACGTGTACCAATGTAGTTTTCGAAGCTACTAAGCAAACATGCTAACCTATTGAGCATACAAATAGACTTACCAAGCCACCATACATATTCTTAAACTCTTTCTAAGAACTAGATAGCATTTGAGCAGACCAACCTCAAACATCTATTCGAGCCAAGCTTTTGAACCGACCAACGTTCGACTTCAATTCGAGTTGAGCTGTAAAATACTCGACCTAAAGGGATCCGGACATCCTTGATTGACTAAGCTTTAACCTGAACCAAATCAGGTTGGCTTTGATTGCAACTTTGTCCAAATTGTATCATACTCAAACACCAACCACCATACAATAGTATCTTCTGGCATAACATTTCAAAAGGATTCTTTACTTTTTTTGTACAGAATATTCTTTCTCTATTTTACCCTTTTTAGTATTTTTCACGTATTTCAATTGTAAATTACCCTTTTGTCTTTTCCTTGTATGCTTGTAACCCTAGTAGGGCTAGTCTGTAAACCACATTTGTTTGTATGTAGACATCATCTAATATATTATTAAAATTAATACAAGTTTCCTTTGTAAGCAACCTTAGTATTCTTATTTATTCTTTTAACCCTTATCTATTTTCTTTAGTAAGGAGTAGTGGCAAGTAACCCTATAGTTTAGACCGGTGAGTCATATTCAGTGGATTATAGGTTAAATAAGATCAATTAGTGTGTTATATCTAGTTGATAGCTGCTTTGAATTTGCTAATCTTCTTTCATTTTCTTTCGGTTCTTTTCGTTGTGGTGTTTCTCTATGTATACAATGTAAGCCCTACAATCTGGTGATCGGGATTCAATCTGTAAAGTTTAAGGTGATCAAGTAAATTGTCTAATTAAGCCCAAATTTTACTACAAAGTTAGGAATATTAATAAAAGTGATCTCATGAGTTTGGATTTAGGAAAATAAGTAATAAAATAATTAATTATTATAATATTAAATTATATGTATATTATTTGTTATTTATTGTAAACGCGTAAAACAAGTTTTGATAACTAATGAATCAATAGAGATAAATTATATGTATACTAAAAATCATAAAATAACTTAAATAATATTTATAAGTATTTATTTGTACCATATATGTATTTATGTGTGTGTAAAAATATGTGAAATTACTTAAAATACGCGAAATATGCTAAAATAATACTAATAATTAAATGAAATTTATAAAAAATTAAGAAAAAATCAAGAAAATTATAAAAACATGTAAGCTTATCCAGATCTAAGGTATAACAGCTTAGAATTAAATAAACAAAATCAACTAATAAAAAAGGAATAAATAGAAAGTAAAAATGGAAGAAGATAAGGGATAAATGGCGATAAATAATTCAACAAATCAATCAAGTAGCCCTATAAATTTAGAAAATCATTCCCATTCCTCATTTTGGTCTGTTAGGAATTCGAAAAAATTAGGGAGAGGAGAGAAAAGAAGAAAGAGTAATTTCATAAAAAATTACAAAAATAGTATACAATTAAGGCTTTAAAAAGCAACCAATACCCAACGGCCACTACTACACCACCCTTGCCCTTCCACCCAAGGCTACTGATACACTTGTATTAACTATTAGTGGTTAGAAGTTCCAACTTGATTTTGTTTAATTCTGTAAAAATATTAAATGTGTTTAGAAAATTATGAAATTTGGTATTCTGAGGTTTTTAAGTATGTAAATTTAGGGAAAAATTTTAGTTTGATGAATTGATGCATGAAAATATACTATCCTTAAGAAATCCCGTAAGCTCGAGTTTTGTTCGATTTAAAAATAAATAACCTTAATAATGTAGTTTTAAGCTCAAAATTTTTGTGTAGACTACTCAAAAGATATAGAACTGTGCTATGAAGCCCTTTTTCAAAAATAAATTTTCAAAAAATTTAAGTAATTTTTAGGCCTTTAAAATATATATATATATATATATAATTAGTGATTTTGAGGATAATAAATGGTTAATGGAATAATTATTGATTTAGTATGTAATTAGGTGTTTTAGGATATTAAAATCTGATGTGGTATAATATTTGTAGTATTTAGGATGTTAGATATAATTTTTAAGTGTATTTGTAGTATATATATAATAGGTAAAAACAATATATTTTAAGTTGATTTTGTAATTTAGGGTAAATTAGGTGTAATTTTGATTTAGGATATAATTAGACATTTGAAATGTTATTAAATGATGACGGATGATATATGTAGTGTTAGAAGGCTGAATAGGTAAAATAAGTGAATAATATATAATATGTAAAATTAGAAATATAATAAATAGAAAATATTAGAATAAAATTGATAATATAATAATAGTAGAATTATGTAATAAATCTAGTAGGAAACTTAAATTAAGGGAATTATATGAAAAATATAAATTTTTTTCATATCGAGAGTAAATTCGGTAGTTTAATTAGGATTAAGATATACTACACAGATTAGAACATTGGTTAAGGACTAAAGGCAATATTTAGGATATCTAAAAATAATGTGATTAATTTCACATTATGGTTCAGAATGAGTTCTTAAGGTTCACGTATAATACTACAATTGAAAACTGAATTAGAACATACATCAGAAATTGGATCATAACCTAGCCTAAATTAAGAATAATTAAAAAAAAAAACTTAAAAACCTGAATGATTAGGTATAATAAAACCCTAAATTGAAGATAACACTAAGAATTTTAGAACAAAACCTGTCTATGGCGGTTATGTGGAAACTGAAATAACATTTGTATTATAGAGATTATCGAAGATGGCTTATGCAAATCGTACTTTGAGTGAGTAAGCGGGGAGTCTAGGTAAATTAAGATTAATATGTTATCATAGTTTGGAGTACTAATTTATAGTACTTGGAGACTTGAGATTATACTTGGTTGTAATTGTTAGATAGTTGACTATACGCATGCATATATGTGCTTGTTTCTAAGCTTAATGATATGATTCTGATTTACTACTCTAGCTTGAATTTGTGTGATTTATGTAAAATAATTGAGTATCTTAAATTGGATCTAATTAAATATATGACTTGAAATTCTAAATCAGACCAATATAGCAAACCATTAGAGTTCTCTGGCTAAATACCAACCCTTTCAAAAGGGATAGTATTGGATAGCATAATAGGTCCCTTCTTTGTCCTTAATCGAACTAAGTGATAGGTGAGGAGGTCGCGACAAGGATGAAGTCAATAGTTTGAAGGTAGTTATGGGAGGAGCGGTATCTCTATTGCACAAGTCTAGATTTGGTTGTAAGCTATTGCATTAAATGGAAACTTCTCGACCCGGATTAGAGCGGGTGTAATTTCTCTAATCTCATAACGGGTCGGATAATGTTGTACGATGACATTTGCTTGAATATGTATTGTATCTAATTAAATTGGGTGATAACCTTTGTTTATGTTCGATGTATAGTTTTAAGTTTCCATCCCAACTTACTAAGCTGTTAATTGCTTATATCCCTATAGATGTTGTTGTAAGTATTAGTTAAGAAGCAGCCATATAACTACCCAAAAGCATACACTCTCAAGTTTGGATTCCATCTTTAAATTTTTAGTATTAATTTATGTATTACTCAAGAAGATTATGATTAGGCTACTGGATCTTATAAACATATTCAGATTATTTCGTATATATATGTGTTTTTCATAATTACATAGTTAAATAACATGTTTAATTTATAAACTGTTTACTTCAAAGTGAGTTCGTTATGGATTTCTTGTGTAAAATAGGTCTAAAATAGCAGTTGTAAGGTCAGCTTCTATCCTAAAATGGTTTGCATAGTGAGATTGTTATGACTCTATTGCTTCGAAGTGTGATATACAACCCCTAGAAACACATCAGCCAGTGCAATTAATTTGACAAAAAAATCATGTGCATCACTCTCATTAAACATATTGAAGTCAGACATCATTCTATTAGAGGCCATGTTAATAATGAAGATATAAGCATTGAATATGTTTCCATGAATAATTAATTGGTTGACATCTTCACAAAGCCCTTAAATAAGATGAAGTTTGAGAATATTATGAATAAAATTAAAGTATGCAATCCTATATGATGTTGTAAATGTTTTATTTCCTTTTCCTTTACACATGTGCTTATCTTTTATTTCCCTTGTTTTTCTTTTTTTAAAAGGAAGTTGTGTAGTAGTTGCCTTAAATAATGTGTTGCCTATCTTCTAACCAGACTCCCTTAAGCATGGAAATAATCTTATCATTCCATATTTACTCCTGTCCTTCTTTTTTCTCTCCCACGTTCGACAGTTAAAGGGATCTTCCCTCCTTGGTAACTCACTCCTCATTTACATCTTTCTTATTCCTTTCTCACTTAAAAACCCTAGTCTCATCATGGTTAATAAAAAGTCCTCTCGTATTCTCTCTAAAAAGAAGACAGTGAAAGATCCAAACAGCACTATGACTAACCCCTATCTATTAGTTGATGAATCATCTAATTTAGAGAAGACCAAGTCTCTCGATACCTCACCCAAAACCAAAGGAACCAAAGAACCTGTTAAGAAGGGAAAGAAATCCAATAAACCCAAAAAGAAATTCAACGGAGCTGAGGTCAAGAAATTAGTGGTTGGGGTGATGGAATCATTTGATGAACTGATTGGGTTTGTGGACATTGGTAAAGGGAAAGGAAAAGAAGAAGAAAACAAAAATAGAGGATAAGTCAGATGATGAACCAGAAGAAAAGTTAGAAGAACATAACAGTGGAGTTGTTCATTCTAATCCCATAAGCTCCAAGAAAAAAGGTAAGTTCAAAATTTATCTCCTTAAAAAGGAAGTTTGATTATATTAAATTGTGTGTTTTTTACTTCGACTACTTCATTGCAAATGGATTTTATTGAGATGAATTTATGTGTATTATCAGGTGCAAAGAGTTATGCATAGTAGATACTGTAGTTTATGGAGAGGCAATTTTCAAATTTTATGAAAATTTGAACTTAAGCAGAAGGGATAGACTCAATTCTAGAATACTAGGAAAAGAAATTGTCATTACGAAGAGTAATATTGTCAAATGCTTTAATCTACCTTATGTGAATAATGATAAATGGCTTATGGTCATGGAAAAAGTCAAGTTGTTAACATTATCACAAATGGTAAATGGAAAAGAGAGGCTAGGGAAGTATTTGTTTTTTATTGTAGGTTGCTAATAGGTTGTTACATAAATTGGTTATAAGTTGTATCTTGCCCAAGAAAGGGAGTGCAACTTTGATCTCTACGGAAGATGCTCTAATCATCATTGCTTTGCTCAAGGATAGGAAAATTGATCTTGCAAAATTGATTATTAAGCATCTAGTTTTTACTAGGGCAAAGATACCTTATGGAAATCTTCTTATGAAGTTGCTCAAGTTTAAGAAATTTAAAATTTTAAATGTAGCTATGAGGAAGTTGCCTATCAAAGTTATTAGAGAACACAATATTAATCACATGAGGATTAATGTTAAGAATAGAGTTTGGTTCACAGATGATTGGGCCTTTTATGTCAATGAGAAACACAAGAAGAATTGATTACCAAAATCTCAGTTCTAGGGGCAGGTTTCAGATGAGGAATCAGAAAGTGAATTAAAGGATGATGAAGAGGAAGAGTCTTAAAGTAGTAAGGATATTCAAGAAAGTTAAGGGCAAGAAAGTAGTTAAGCTTGAGGAACAGACTGGTAAAGTGCTTAATTTGAAAACTGTGGGAAAATTCTCAATTAATGAAGGCAAGAAAAGGAAGAGAATGTTTGAATTAGACAGTTGGTTAAACAAATGAAAGAATTTTGAGGTTGGTTCTAGAAGTAGAATCTTTAAGCAAGAGGTTGAGGATTTGAAATAAGAAATTTATAGATTTCATGAATCTAATGAAAAGTTAGTTTAACAAGCTAACTCAATGACCAACTACAAAGGATCCTTTGGCTCAACTTTCATCACCTTCCTTACCACAACAACCTCAAGAAGAACTAGAACTTGTTCAACCAACTCTATCACCATCCTCTCCATCTAACATCGTTCAAGCTACAAAATCCCCTAAATAATTTCTTGCTCCTCCACCAAAACCTCAATAGTATCTAATTCAAGATACTCTACTGTTTGCACGAGCATTCGATCCATCTCCTGAATCAACTCTTACTCCAAATGTTTCTACTACCAATCCATCTTTTGAAGAAGTTTTTTATCTACTCCGGACCCCTTTGGGACAAATTCTCTATTTTCCTTGGAAGTTTGATCAAGCATCAACTCCTAGAAGGATTATGAAGGCCTATCTTGAGAAGAAACCCCACATTTTCCGCTGGTCTTTGAACTCTTGTTATGATAATTGCTTTTATATTCACTCTTTGTTGTTTCTTTCTGTTTTGACTATGTTTTATGTTTCTAGTTCGTTTTATGTCTTGTTATGACTATTGAATGTTTATAATCTCTTATGATGAATCTTATCTTATGATCTCATCTATGCTTTTGAGAAATGCATAGTCTTAGGGGGAGCCATTACTCTAAACCTTCCTTTGCTGATAACAAAAAGGGAGAGAAGGACACAAGAGATTGATATATTGTTGATATTGTTTAGCTACAGGTGCTATGTCTTAAGGATATTTTGCTTAGGTTTTGTAATTATAACAAAAGGGGGAGAATGTTAATCTCTTCATTATGTTTTGATGTTAACAAAAGATAATAACAAAAAGGGATGATTTTGAGATGTTTACATACATGTTTACCTTGATTAGATATTACTATATGTGTTTATTAGTTTCTCAGGTATATTAAATAAAGTTTTCTAAGATCTATCAAAAGATTATTTAGAGGACTAACTAGAAGGTATTGGATTGAAAAGAGGGAATACACTTGAGATATAGGAATCAACAATCAATACTTTAAGAAGACCTAGCTTCATTTATTGAACATATTTGGGAAATATGTTTGATAACTAAGTAGGATTAAAATTTATGAGGATAAAATCAAACTTCTCTTGTTATAAAATTTTGTTAAAGATTGGAAAGTTTTGTATTTTATTTAAAAGAAACTTTGATCAAGCCAATCTAAATTTAAAGAGATTCATATATTGATAGCAAAGTTTACCTTATATATACGTTTGAAGTTATCAGAGAAAGGAAAGGAAATCCTACCACTTTTGTAGCACACATATCATGAAAAGGATCTCACATATATGGAAGGTTAACAAAGAGATAATTTACAAGGTATTTTTGCCAAATAAAAGTTTAGAATAATTTCTTGAAGGACTTACCTTAAATCAAGCCACTAATCGTTGCAAATTCAAGTATATAAAGGAGTCAAGATCCTCATAGAAAAACACATGAATAAAGAATGGAAGAATTTTTATTATTATTCTAAAGTACTGCAAACAATCTAATTATGAGAACAAAAGATCCCATTTCTTTTATTTTCCTCATTGTCTTTTGTAACCTTGATATAAGTATTGTTTTAGAAAGATCTTTAATCTTTGTAGTTCTGAGTGTTAGCTTAGGAGCAAGGTTAAGTGAGTCAGAGTAGAGAATATTGTTTGTAGCCTCTCTAAGTGTTTGAGTATTGTGAATAGTAGAATGACTTTAGAAAATGAACCGTATCTTCGGCAGTGGGGTTGGAAGAGTGTAGTAAGCACAAGATCAAAGCACTATAATTCGTTTGCTTGATTTTTTAACTCTCATCCCTTTACTTTTGTGTACTTTATTTATATTTGTTTATCTATTTATCTTATAGCCAATAATTTAAATAATTAAGGAGATAAGTTTTACTTAAGTATTGCATTTATTTAAATTTTGATAAATAACTAATTTAACCCCTCCCTTTGGTTACTCAACTAGGACCTACAGATCCCAAATCTTAAACAGCTTGGAAGGGATGATAGGAATCATAATCCCATCACTCGAACCCAAGCTTGCGTACTAGCCAACTTTGTTCGCTAAGCTCTCTCTCATCAATTCACAAAGGAAGAAGAGAAAGGTCCTTTTCAAAGCCAACCTACTAAAGTACCTTAGCTCTCATTAGTATCTCTCTTGGGTGAATGGATACTACTTACTTCCGACCTATCATAAATCGACCAAACAAAGGTTAGTTTAGAAGTAAACAGACCACTTAGTTGACTCTACCATCAACCTAACCAGTATGCCTCCAAACCTATAATCCAACTTGCCAACTTACTAGTCACCAGCCTACCCCCAATTCGAGGATGGACTTTCGAATGAGACTTTGCTAGTTGTTGAGCGACACGTGGCACTACTTTTATCGATATTGTACAGATTGCTAGTGAACATTCCATCACTGGTTGTCCATTTTTCCCTTATAGTTTATGTACGTTCTATTTTTGCTATTTTACCCTTTTTGTAATTATACTCACCTAGGATGTTAGCTTAAAAGTCAATTATAGATTGCCATTTTTACACTACTCGTAAATCATCAACTTAATAAGCATTTCATTTTGTGTCTTCTTCTTCATTATACTTATTCTTATACTTAGCTTAGCCTAACTAACCTTGACTTGAGTGAGTATTCTTATCTAGTTCCTTAAGGAAGCATTAGTGGCGAGTAACCTTAAGTAACCATTTATACATCATGTCAATCGGAGACTTAGCTTTGTGTGGGGCAAGTGATGTATAATGTTCATTCGTTGGTGTGCAGGTTTTAGCTTACCTTTGACCATCATTTAATCTTTTAGCCATCTCGCGGCTAGCACCTATCCTTATGTAATTGTTGACTTTCGTATATTCACCAACGGAGCCACGTTACTCACCTTATAGACCATCCTAAAAGTATGCCGAGAATTATACCTTAATAGCACTCTTTACCCTCCTCGAATTTCTTCTTTAAATCAAATGGGAACAGATCCACCAACTTCTCCCTTGATTCTTCCCTAAAGTTTTTAGAAACTATCACTGAGATTACATCGTTGATTTACGAAGATAATGGTCTTCGTGTGAAACAAACATCTTAAATAAGTTGTACATATTTTACCTTCATGCTGTGCTGAAATGATTAAAAAAAAGGCATTTTTGTTATAATCATATTATAAGTAATTGTAAATGTTTCATATTTAATATTAAATATTTCTATATGTTTTACTTTAATCAATCATATGAAGCTTATGTGTTCACTTAATATATAGGATAATGTTAATAATCATTCTACCCATTTACAGGAGCATTAATTGCTAATTTAAAAGATCCCATTGACTGGTATTTTTGAGATACATATTAAGTGGATATACACTTGGGAGAAGTCCCATTAGGAAAATTAATATTAAGTAAAAAAAAAAAAAAATGTTGACTTTTATTGATAGCATTATCAAAATTTATACTATTATTAACATCCGTAAAAAGTTGGTATGTGTCCATTTATCCATTTAATGCGAATGCTACCAAAAGATTGGCCAATTATGCCAACTATTTCTCTGTTTGCGTTTGATTTCATATACTTTTAAGTACTTAAAAATAAATTCATGCATTACTCCTTTTCTTTTTTTTTTTCAAAAGATTGGGGATCAACGACCATCTAGCCGAGGCACCGCTCGTACATCTGCGGGCTCACGCTTTTCATAGCGCGCCATTTACTCCTGCCTCTCTCTTCCCCATCGAGTCACGCTAGCCAGCTTACTAATTACCGCCCTCGATAGCTACCATGGTCTAGGACCCTAATCATTTCCTTACCGTGCACGCACCAATGGAACAAAACCCACGCGGCCGAAGCGAAGGACAGCACAAGTCATATTAACATTAATAACACCCGAACGTACATGCAGCCACACGGACATTGCGTAGGCTTAACCGCACCAGAGTCTAAACGAAGAACTAAAGCGCTGTGGAAGCGTTTTTCACCTTTTCGTCTTCACTCCAAAAATTTTCAATTTTGAAATACTTCAACGCTAAGTCCAAGTCTCGTAGATCTATCTCCCTCTCCCTCCTACTTCGTTTCAATCTTTCTCTGTTTCTAAAAAAGAGGAACTCATCTCTCTCTCTCTCTCTCTCTCTCTCTCCAAGTTCTCTCCCTCGTAATGCGGCCGACTGACACAGACTTTGATCTCAGAGTGAGTACTGTTTCCCCCCAAAGTCGTCGTGTTCATTTTCATTTCCATTTTCTTTCATTAATTCCTCACCGTTTTCTCAGCAGTCGACGGCGTCAGCTCCGTCGTCATTCTCCGGCGGGTAAGTTACTCACTCCGTCAACGTTTTTTGCATTCAAGACGCACGTACATTGTGGGGATTTTCCTTGGGTGACTAAATAGGGTTTTGAAAGTATTGATCTTTTGAACGAAAAGAGAAAGAACTGATTTTAATTTCATCTTGTTTAACTAATGTTTGTTTATACAGATACATTGTGAAGAATTGCTTTAATTTACTAGGTTGGGTGTTTTCTTAAAGAATTGAACTTGATTTTCCTTGTGTTTTAGAGAGTATACGTTTGCTGATACTGGAAATTTAGAGCATTGTGCCAAGTATTTGAATCAGACTCTTGTTACATTTGGATTTCCAGCTTCGTTGGACCTTTTTGCGAATGATCCGGTGAGTTTTGGATCCTTTTGGGGGTAATTACATGTTTGTGATGGTTTTGTCGTGTGATATTGGTGGTTTTGGTTGTTGTTAGGTTTCGATCGCTAGGACTTGCAATTGCTTATATTCTTTGCTTCAGCAAAGACAGCGGGATGTCGAGTTTAGAGAATCTGCTAATGAGCAGAGGCAGAGGTGAGATTTTGATCTCTGGTAGCGTTTTGGTTTAATTTGTTCAATGATAGTTTAGTTCAGTTGGGTGGAGTGGTTTTGCATTTCCAGTCCTGTTTTCTTGTGAAATTAGGAAGAATCTTGTTAGGGCAAAGATCCATGCTTACACTATTTGCAAAAGATTGTTGCTAAGCGCTCCATTACTAGAGAAGGGCAAACTTTTGAATGAGTGATGATACCAATCATAACATAGCGTCAAATCACAATATAATATTTGACAAGGTTGCCTTGTACCCGATTTTATTCCCATCATTTTCTATCCAATATCATATTGCTATATATGATAATATTCAATAAGGGCTTCACTTTTTACATTTTGATTTATATGTGACAATATATGATTGGAGGAGATATGGATGGATCACCAACTACGAACAAGGAAACTTTGTCTAATTGAATATACATAAAGTTGGAGGAATGGGATTCACACAAAACATGAAAGGGACTCATTTTCTTGTAGCATGGCACAAACTTGGATAGTAAATAAAAGTTTCTAGATGTGGCCACAAATTATTAATCTTCTCTAGAGGTGAGCATGGACATTTTGCTGTTATTAAATTTTTTGTAATGGAATATAGGCTTTTGTCGGACATATCAAGATTAGAGGCCAAAGTTGAGAGACTGGAGTCACAGATACAAGCAAAAGATAGAGAAATAGCTACAATTACGCGAACGGTGAGAGGCTTATATGCCAAAAGAAGCTGAAATGATTGATGGAATTCTTTCTGTTTTCCTGATCCATTTAGCTTTTTGTTTGTTAGGAAGCTAAAGCTGCAGCACAATTTAAGGCCCAAATAGAAAAACTACAACAGGAACGAGATGAATTTCAAAGAATGGTCATTGGTAATCAGGTTAGGAGGATCTTTTGTTGCATTTGGTTTTAGACCAGTGAAGATTTACTGACTTGTATTTATATGCTTCTGCATTGTTACAAAAGCAAGTTAGGACTCAACAGATACATGAAATGAAGAAAAAAGAAAAGGAGTACATAAAATTGCAGGTTGTTTTTCCTCCTATACTATTTATAATTTTTGTGTAAATATATCTTTCTGTACAAATTGTTGAACCATTTTATCTTCAGGAGAGGCTAAACCAGGTTTTGATGGAAAAGAAGAAAGAGTCTAGATCAGGAATGGAGATTATGAATTTGCTCCAGGTACTCATTATTTTGTTTGTTTGTGTTTGTTAGCTTTATGATCCATTACATGATTGATTTCCTTCATAAAACCTTTGACAGAAAGAAGGGCGGCAGCGTGGCACTTGGAATGGAAAGAAGGCAGACAATGACTTCTACAAAAAAATTGTGAGAGATCTATTATTTGGTTCCTTGAAGTTTTTATATGGGCATTTTTTACATACAATGATGGGTAAGGGGGCCTAATTGAGATGCTAAAACATTGGCCCCAAGGTCCAATAGTTTAGGCTGTAACTTAGCTTGAACTCAATTAATTATGAAGCTTCTAGTGTTGAACTTGACTTCATATGTGTTTAATTAACTTGCTCAAACTTGGCTTGGTTGATTTTACTTGTTTTCATCAATATTGTTGAGTTCAGCTTGATTTTATTGGAAGCATAAGGCTAGATTGACTCCATAAGTTATTCAAGTATATTGACCTTAATTCTGCGGTTACTGTGTTAAACTGGAGTAAAAGTTGGGTTGAATTTGAGAAGTTTGCAAGGAGCTTAAGTACCCCAAAGAAAAGCAAAGTTAATCTTCTTGGAGATATTCCTGATTTTGTTTCAATAACACTAATGGCAGGTAGATGCATATGAGGCAAAGAATCAAGAGCTGATGGCTGAGAACAATGATCTAAGAGCTTTGTTGAGGTCAATGCAGGTATTAGTAATGTTGGTTTTTTTTTTTTTTTTTGGTTATACTTTCATATCCAGAATATGTCATCTATATTGAAGCTTTAATCCATGCCTTGGGGACAACTTTTACCTCTATCCTTCTTCCAGTTTATATGAATTTAATAGTTCACACCTCCCTGTAACCTCCTCCCAGATTACATGTATCATCATCTTTCTTTGTAACCATACAGCTCCTGTTGATCTACCTTTATTATTTTTCAGAATTAGTCAGATTATGTTTTAAGTTGGCCATGTACTTGTGAATACCTTTTTGTCTTTCATATCTATTAGTGAACTATTTGAAAAAAGAAAGAAAAAGAAAGCTCCTTGTTACTGGAGATTTACATAGCTCTACAGCAGTTTTATCTCTTGGTAGTTAATGATAGTACTTGCATATAGTGGTTGATATGTGTCCATTTCTGGTCGATTTCACCATAAGAAAAAGACCCAATAAATTTTGTAGAATGATTATTTTTTCTTTATTCTACATTGGACTTGATTTATGAAACATCCTTGGCATCAGGTGGATATGCGCGATTTTTTCAATGCTCCTAATGGAATGTCAAAGCAATCTCAAGCTGTCAATGCAAGACAGGAAAGTGACCCCACCCAGTCTCCACTTGGAGGGAGAACGGTATGACTCCTGAAAATATGCAAATTTCTGTTCTCAAAAACTATGTAGTCTGCATACTAATGGGTAGCTTTTCCAGGATGTTTTTGACCTGCCTTTACACATGGCCAGAGATCAAATAGAAGAGAGTCTACGAAATAAGATGGCTTCAATCAAAGTATCGCTTCATACAATCATGGCATGCTATATGGATTTCTTGCACCAATCTGACTATATTTGCTTTGACTTTGAAGGAACGCCTGGTGCAATTGCAAGATGCACAGAAAGGTGCTGAAGTGACTTCTGAAGCTACGGAGAGAGAGCTTGAACTTGAAGCTCAACTGGTCGAAGCAAGGAGCATCATCCAGGAACAGGTATACTGGCTGTATTGGTCACATGTCGAGTCTTATCACCAGAACATCAGTTCGGAATTGTCATCTACCATGACTCTTGCTCCCTGAATTATTTTTTCCTTGTGCCTAGATATATGAAAAACCTGCCTTATAATGAGTACTGGGAAGGATTGCTTGTACAGCAATTTACTTAAACAATTTTCTCAGCAATGTTTTGTCCCTTTCCTGCACCATATCATTCTATTTTTTATGCCTCACATATTAGGGGGAAGGACCGCCTTTTGGATTTAACATTATTACCTTCTTGCAGGCATCATTAATGTCCAAACATCTTGCAAAATCTGATAGGCCAAGGTACACTCTTCTGATATTATTATTTTTTTTTCCTTTTCATTTCCTTTGAATTTTTCCTATCATTAATATAAGTCTGCACCTCGTTTTCTCCTTTGTTAGGGAGTCCCTCGTATCTTCTCCAGGCAGTTAAGGTATAATTAAAATACCCTTCCTTCGGTGCCTTGCAATCAATGATTAAGGTTATATGTATTTTATTTGCAGCAATCTTTTCCAAAATGTTAGTCACTGCTTGAACCAATAATATAGGCAACGCTGAACCAAATAAATTAATTATAAATTTGTAATTTCTTATTTTGCTGGATTATGTGGCGTTGGTATCCCAAGCTAAGAAGTTGTAAAGGAAGAGAGGCACTAATGCGGATCATTTGATAAGTGAACTTTTGTTGCACTGATTTTATGAAGGGGGAAAATATCCTATTTATCTTTGTTAAAGAGCTGTTCTTTCTGTGTGATGCGTGTAATTTTCCACTTTCTGGAAGTCTAACTTGCTATATTCCCTAAGGTTCCTGATTTTGTTTTCAGATGGGTCATTCATCGTCAACTGAAGTTGTCATTGTAAAGGGGTCTCTAACTGATGGGCAAGGAGTAGAGTAAATGTCACTGCTGCAAGCAAGCATGTAAACCTTGAAGACATTTGTGTTGTGACATAGCGTCTAAGGAGGATGTAAGTTTAGCCTGTGGGTTAAATATGGGCTACTGTATTTGAATCTGTTAGGGATTTGTTATACCTTTACTTCTACAATGGATCTGTAAAAGCATTATGTATGTATTCGGAAAGTGAAGTAGGGAATTTATGTCAGACTCGCATTGGGTTCGCCGATGGAGACGGGTGTAAACGAAAATGGGCTGTAATGTTGTGTTTGGGCGTAAAAAAGAAAAGTGGAATTTTGCCCAAAAAAAAGGCTAGTAGAAAATTTGGGGAGAATTCCACCTGAATGGATTCTTCCTAGGAGTGGAAAATAGGGAAAAATTATGAGAATGCACCTAAATTATTAAGGTTGTTTTCTTTCGCCCCTTCGGCAATAAAAATGAATTTCGTTTAATGAGAAAAGATTACGTTATGTCAATGAAACTGATTGTTACAAAAGGACAAAAAGAGTTAGGTTTACGAAAATCCAAAGGGATGGCTAACATATCTCTTCAAAAATCAATTTATCCTATTTATGCATTTCTCTGAACATGGAAAATCCATCCCCATTGGCATCGATAATGGATCGCCGAGAACAGGTGACGTAGTTCTACATGGGATAGTAAGAAATGGAAAAATAACAGTATACAAAGTAAAACCACATATTCCAAGAATTAAGGATGAAATAATATTCCGATTATAGCGATCCTTTTGGATTAATCGGAGTAGCGGAAAAGTGTCATAGCGATGCATAAGTAATGCAATCAATGGCTGATGGCGAGTGATTGGTGAGAATAGTAGAAAGATAATACATTTAGGGAGTGTCACACTGTCACTTGACATAAAAAAAGAGATCGATGGTATTGAAAATAATAGTTGTGGATCTATAGGTTTAGAGCAGTGAAGGAAGGGAAAAGATTAAGGAAAAGGGGGCTTTTGGTTGACATTAAATGGTTTAGAGAAAAGCTTTATTGAGCACTGACAATGGATTTATGTGATTTTTTTTTTTATTTAAGTAGCGTTTGGTTGTAATGATTGAATGGAATAAAAAGAACTAGACATAATAAGTATAAGAATAATTGAACAGTATAAGTTTATTATATCACATTTGTTTGAATAGTATTGAACATAATTTATATTAAAAAATTGATTATTTATATTATAAAATAAATAATTTTTTATAATATTTAATAAAAATAAGTTTTGGGATATTTTTGAAAATATAAAATATATTTTTTTTTATCTAATGAATTTTATTTTTATATAGTAATTTAGATAAAATAAAATTTAGATATTTTTATCTAAATTATCAGTCTAGTTTTTATTTAATCATCAAATAAATTTACAAATCAAATATGAAATAAAATTTTTTATTTAGTTTAATATTATAAAAATTACGTAATCAAATATTACCTTAAAATTATCGATCATAACTAGATGATGCAAAATGGATTAAAACGCCTAAAATAAGTTTACATAAAATGGGCCAACAAAATGAAAATGCGTGAAGTGATATGCAAAGGATCAACTTTATAATAAAAAGGATTAATTTTCTGTACATTTGAGTAGGGAATCGGTTGGCAACCGGACAATAGCATCGTACTGCCTAGAAGGTAGCTTTGTACCATCCAAAACCCCACCGGCAGAGAGGAGCTTAGATTGTACAATTTCCTTACTTGATCGACTTAAATTAGAATAGTAAGCGAAAATGTAGTATTTAGCCAATTTCCTTTCTCAAGAGTTCAACCTAGTTGCTTACAGTTTTATTGCTGCATACGATCCTGAAAGTAGTCGGTTATATGCATTGAATTGATTTTGCAAATAATTTCTGTGTATAATGCATGTGTTACTGGATATTAGATGCGTTCATACATGTGGTAAATATAATGAAGTCCAAACATATAGTGTTGGTAGTAAACTGTTTCTTAAAAAATTAACATTCATAATTTTATATTTTGTCATATGTCTAATTTCTACTCATACTTACTATATTGTGAGTTGTTGTGAACGGTTGATCTTGTGCGATGCTCATGCAGTTAGAGAAGTCTTGATCTAATCATATATGGAGGGATAATATTAAAGAAATAGGCAAGCTCGGTATCTTGTGATGAGCACATGTAATGTTGAATTAAATATGATGATTTGATGTATTGATGATCCGTTCTTAATAATTTTGGTATTTGATTTTTTACAAAATTATTTAGGCAGAGCAATAAAGTTTCTACGAAACTCGTCAATACTTAAAATGTTCCAAATCAGGAGGAGAAGGCTTGTATATATAAATTTCGACCCATGATTTCAACTATTAGATGAAGCTGAGATCGGCGGATTGGATGAGCACTGATGAGAGCTGTTGGATTAGTTTTTAGTGATTGATGGTTTAGATTCAACTTTCCAATTCTCACATAATGGATGAGCCTAAGACTTGGGCTTGAGCTTGGGATAAGTTAGGCTAAGTGGCTTATAAAATGAACCTATATCTTTTTAAAATTAGCTCAAGTATAATTTGAGCTTGTTGAAGGATTATGAAGGCCGTATAAGACCTAGATGGATTTAGAAAAACCTTTTCTAAGTCTATTTCTCATGTCAAAACAACTGAGTAAGGCTGAGAGCAGAAAAACTGGTCTAGTAATCCCTGTTTCGAGCCTACTAAGTCAAATACTCTTAAGACATCCCTAATTGAGCTTGGTTTCTTAAGCCCCATCACTAATTTGTCAAATTGGTCCTTGGTATTAAATTAGGCTAAAAGCTTAATTATTAAAATGACCCTCTATACTTATCAATTAGTAATTAATTATATATAAACGTAGCAGGTGATTAATACATGTGGTGAGCAATACTTATTAAAAAAATTTTCATTGGATAAAATTTGTTAAGAAGGTTTTATGATACTAAATTGTAAAGTCGAAAAGATATCTAGAAAACTTCTTTCCTTTTTATTTAGTTTTAGTTATGTAAACTAAACAAGAAAAAGTAAATGTTTGATTCGCTTTCTTCTAATATTTTTCCCCATTCATATCCTTTGGGAAGAAAAAAGGAAACTACATTTGATATATTTTCTGTTAATAGGGCCTTTTGGATATGTTGATAGGGCTTTTTAGATATGAGTCCCTTAGGTTTGTATGGACTTGATAAGGCATATGACTTGGGTTGCGTCCCTTGAAGACTTGGGCTTCTTCTTCATGGCTAACCTTAGCTTGAGCCCATCATACGGCCTGTCCAACCACAGTGGTTACCAAATGACTAGAAGAATACAAATGAGGTTGGACGACTAAGTCAACAACTATCTTCTACATTTGTGAAATACGTCGGACATCATGGCTCCATTATCTAATACTTGCAAATAAGGCTTCCGCCTACTAACATCTCTTAAACTACTGACTTTACTTTTCTATAAATACAAAACCATTATTCAACGATAAACTACTTGATACTTTGTACACTTAAACTTACCTATTACCTTTGCTTACTCCTATTCTCTACATATACATGTTTAATTTAAGCATTGGAGTGACCACGTTGGATAACATCCAGAGATGACATTTGGCCTGTAAAGATTTATTTGTAGGCTCGTTTAGCTACACAAAGCCTAATCTTACCTAAATCTCTATCGACCAATATCCAAAGGTGACACTTAGAGCTGTCTATGGGAAGTTGATCCAATTTCCTACCTAAATACATACTAAACACTCACTCAAACACCACCTTTGATTACTAACATATCTCACATTGACTAACTAAAGAACCATTAGTTAGTGAACAACCAATCAACCAAAAACCAGCTCTTACCTAGGGAAATGCTTGAATAGCACCTAGAGTGCCTATTTGAGAAATTTATTGCCTAAAATAAGCTACTTCGTGTTCGCATTGAAGACATTGAGAGGTGTAGCGCTTAGACCCATTTGCTTAAGGCTTTTTATGCTCGCATTGGGTAAAACGACTAACAATAATAACAAGAGAATGGCAAGGATCAACAACTTGACCCCTTAGCATAGGAACAACCAGCGCGATTTGTAGCCACCTACGACTGTACCCTTACTAGCAATGAGTATGTAGCTGACTCCTACGGAGCATCGGTACACTCTATAGTGTGCTGAGCTCATCTGGCAAGCAATACCGAATTTAATGAGCTCTGCGCGATGGTAAGAAGGCTCTTCGAGTAACATGGGAGCAAAGTAGATGACGATGTCGGGTTGGTCACTGACAACAAAACCCCCTTCACTAGGTGTGTTCAGGATGAAGTGTTGTCTCTCAATAGCATGCTTCCTACATTAGACCAATATGATGGTACTGGTGATCCTAATGATCCTTTCCTCTACTTCTGTACCCTTATGAGCCTTCATAGTCATGGGGATACCATTTTGTGCAAAGCTTTCCCAGGTACACTAAAGAAAGCAACTTGGACGTGGTTTGATCACTTGCCCGAGAACTCTATTGGCTCCTTTGACAAGTTGGCACAGAGGTTTAACCTCCACTTTAGAGCTAACAAGCCTCCGTTTAAGGATATGTCATCTTTGTACCTGATAAGGTAGAGTGAGGGTAAGACTCTACATGAATATGTGGCCCAATTCAATAATGTTGTGGTCAAGATCCCTCAGTTGGATGAAGGAGTAGCAACGCATCCTACACCGTTCGGCATACGACCTTTGAGAGATTTCTTCCAATCACTTGTAAAGAGCAAGCTAAAGAACTTGGTCAAATTCTAGAATAAGACCTAAAAATACATGGATTAGGAAGACAATATTTGCGCTAGGCGTGGTGTCAATCGTGAGAGATCGGGGGAAAGAAGGATAAAGAGAGATTATCCATAAAAGATTGCCTTAATAGCAGGGCATCGATCAAAGTTGAGGGGGAAGGCTCGAGCAGTAAGAAGCATCGAGATAAGCAGAGCCCACTTCCCCTTCCTTTTTACACCTAGTATACCCCTTTGAATTGACCCATCGCACAGGTTTTTGTTTAGGTACTGAATAGAGGTTTGTTGTAGAAGCTGCCTAAGATGAAGGAGAACCCCAGTTATTAGAATTCGGACAAGTATTGCTAGTTTCATGATGACCATGGCCATACTATAGATGAATGCTTCTAGTTGAAAAACAAAATCTAATATGTTATTCAGTGGGGCTTCTTTGGCGAGTATGTGGCTTAGCAAAGGAACGGCGATCGTTCCAATGATGATGAAGATAGGGCACCTTAAAGGTGGTGAATCGAGGGCGCCCGAGCATAGTAACATGAAGATTGCCACAATGATTGAGCCCTTAATGGCATGATTAATATAATCATTAGGGGGACCACACCTAAGGAGTTGGTTAAGCACCAGTAGCTCGGTTAACACCCAGTCTGAGGTGTTAGCTGTCAAGGAGAAGAGGTAAAAGGTTGATACTTCAATCTCTTTCTCCAACGAAGATTTGGAGGGCGTAGATACCTCTCATTGAGATGCCCTTATTATAAGGGCGAGGATTGCAAATTTCGACGTCTTCAAAATTATAGTGGACACTAATAGCTCTATTGACATCCTCTTCTTGCATGCATATGAAAGGATGAGGAGTAAGTTGCTCATTAAGATGAAGCTTTATCACCATAATCTCATTGGCTTTAATGGGAGCATTGTTTGAGCCAAGGGAATTGTCACTCTTGACATGGAACTTGGTGATGACGATAACGTTGTGTGATGACTAGTGGAGTTCATCGTAGTCTAATGCCCATCACCCTACAGTGCTCTCTTAGGACAATTGAGCTTAAACGCATTTCGAGTCATCAATTCGTCCCTCTACCTAAAGACTAAATTGTCGACCCCTATTGGGGTGAGAATTTGCAGGTGAGATTAGAAGCTCTCCTAAGAGTTATATGTTAAGGCTGCTAGAGTAGATGGAGTCTTTGCTTTGGAAACTGGCTTACAGGAGAAGTTGAGTGAAAAAATAGAAGAGGTGTAGATTGGTGCCTTACTTGACTAGATTACTAAGGTTGGGATTGAGACCCTTCCGAGGTGAAGGAGGAGATTGTTGCTCCCTTGCGGGCTAATTTAGACAGGTTTGCATAGATGGCCCTTGGATATACTCGGGATCTCCCTCAACTTGGCAACTCATAACCTCCACATTGACTCTAATGTGTAGCCTATCAAGAAGAAGAAGAGGCACTTCACATTGGAAAGACAGGCTACGATAGAGAAAGAAGTGTCGAAGTTGCTTAAGGTCGGTTTTGTCATAGAGGAGAAGTATTCGACCTAGCTGGCAAACGTAGTGCTGGTCAATAAGAAGTTTGGAAAATGGTGTATGTGTGTCAATTACACTTACCTCAATAAAGCCTCCTCGAAAGATCGTTTCCCTCTCCCTAGGATAGACCAACTATTCGATTCCACATCAAGATATGCCTTGCTCAGCTTCACGGATGCCTTCTCGAGTTATAATTAGATAAAGATGGACTTGAAGGACAAAATTCATGCCTCTTTTGTCACCAACTTTGGCACGTATTGCTATACAGTTAAGCCATTTGGCCTAAACAACGTTAGGGCAGCATATCAGTGTATGGTGACCATGTTGTTCAAGCTCTTATTCGAGTGAAACATAGAGGTATACATCTACAACATGATAGATAAGAGTAAGTAGCTCGGTGATCATGTCAAGGACCTGTAGGAAGCCTTCGATCAAATGTGGAAACATGACATGAAGCTAAACCCCTAGAAATATGTATTTTAGGTTAGCTTTAGTAAATTTCTTGGCTTCCTAATCACCTAGAGAGAAATTAAGGCCAACCATGAAAAGATACAAGCCATCAGGGATAGAAGCCCCCCTCCTCGGTTCGAGACATACAAAAGCTTACTAGTATGGTGGTCGTGCTGAGCAAATTTGTCTCTAAGAGTATAGACAGATGCGCTGAGTTATTTAAAATCCTCAAGAATTCCAAAGGTTTTAAATAGACTCCTCAATGTGCAATAGCTTTTAAGCAACTGTAGGACTTCCTCGCACACCCTTTCGTCTTCTCCTAGCTTATCCTAGGGAGGACTTATATTTGTACTTAGCTATTAGTGATCGGATACTCTTTTTTGTACTAGTTGGAGCAGAAAGGAGAGAGCACAGTGCCGTATATTACATTAGCCACATACTGCAGGGGCTTGAGGTTAGATGCACTAAAGTAGAGAAATTTGCTTTAGTCGTCGTTATCTTAACATGTCGGATCAAGCCCTACTTCTAGGCACACCAGATTAATATACTTATAGGCAGGCCGCTACATATGATGTTGTAGAAGCCGGATACGTCTAGATGGAGGATGAAGTACATGATGGAGCTAAACGCGTACATAATCTAGTACAAACCATGGATGGCCTACAAGGCACAAGTGTTAGCCGACTTTGTGGTTGAATATATAAGAGAGGAGGAAGTACCACTAGGGGATGACAAATCGGTATGGACCCTTCATGTTGATGAATCATCTAGCTCCAAGGGTGGAAGTGCAGGTCTTGTATTGACTAGACCACACAAGATCACAATTTGCTATGCCCTTAAATTTTAGTTTGATACCAGCAACAACGAATTTAAATACGAGGCTTTGATAGCCGGTCTTAAGTTGGTTAAGGAGATCGACGTCGAGCACTTACAAGTCTTCTCGTACTCGATGCTTGTTGTTTAATAAGTCCAAGGTGAATATGAAGCTAGGGACAACACCATGGTAAGGTACTTGAAGAAACTAAGGAGTTTTCTAGTTGAGTTTTCTTTGTAGACCATCACAAAGATCCCTTGAATTGAAAGCTCAACTGTAGATTGGCTATCTAAGCTCGCCTCCATGGGGATATTGAAGCTTGAGGTGAAAGATAGGAAGATTTTCATAGAGTACTTGCTAGAGAAGAACATAACTCCAGGCTCAACTAAGGTATTAAAACTTACGACAACTACATTAGAGCCAGGCTAGATGGATCTCATCTAAAGTTACTTAGAGCAGGGCATGCTCTTAGAAGATAAAAAAGAGGCAAAGAAGTTAACATACTACATTACTAACCAAATGTAGGTCGACGGCGTCCTATACCGTAAGGGAGTCAGCCTTCCCCTACTTAGATGCTTTTGAGTAGATGAGGGCTTGTACGTTATGGAAGAGTTGCACGCTGGAGTGTGTAGTAACCACATCTAGTTCCAAGCCCTCTACATTCGAGCTCTAAGGCTAGGATATTATTGGCTTATCATGAGGCGAGATGCTAAGGTCGTAGCCCAAAAGTACCCCTAGTGCTAGAAGCACGCCCTAATCAGTTACTGTCACGCCCCGAACAAGAAGAGTCATAACAGTCCCACCGTGTAAACTAATCTAAGATAGAAGCTGACCTCACAGCTGCTATCGTAGACGCAGTTTACACAAGGCGCACAACTCAACCAGCTTGAAACGTCTGTTCTGACATCTGTTAATATCCAAACCTGTGGTAGAGCTTTAACAAAATACTTGTTCTATACAATCTGTAGTTTAGTACTACAACAGTAATTATACAACATTTCACGTCCAAGGGTAAGGGTTACAATCAGAGTCTTTTAAAAACCACAGGTTATACGATTTATATACAATAAGTTAGAAAACTAGTGGGCTCCCAGGGAATTCCCATTTAGTTTTCTTCAAAACTTAAAGACAAAGCAAAAGCTCAGGTTCAGTTAAATTCCTCGTTCCTCACTTTCCCACACAGCAGCACACTAACCTGAGAACGTTGGTACCGGAACATCTTTTATCTTCACTCAGTACCTGCAAAAGAGTCTGTAGGGGTGTGAGCACAACTAGCTCAGTAAGTGGGGCGGAGTCAGAAGAGTACTATACAATCACAAATAAGGTTAATAATTATGATGAAATGCAATGCAATCACTCAAATGAAAACATCGCACAGTGTTAACCGGTCCACTGTGAGGTTAGAGAAATTTCATCCGCTCCAACCCGGATTGAGGAGTTTCATCGCGACTAAAGTTAAACCAAACTCGGGCTTGTGCAATGGAGAACACCCCCCTCCCAAGACCGCCTTCGAACCACGGCCCCCAACCTTGCCGCGACCTCCTCGCCTATCACTTAGTTCGACTAAGGATGGGGAAATGACCATTTCAGCTATCCTCATCGAAGGAAGTCGGTGTTTGGCTTAACACTCTTAATCGTTTCCCCTAACGGGTGATTATGCGTGACCAATTACACTTTAGTCGAATAATCATTAGTGATAATCAGAGGTGACCAATAAGTTCACACAATACAGAATCCATGCAAATATGCAGAACAGCACACCAAGGAGTTGAACTCCTGTCACAACAGAGTATCATTCACACACATAGCATGCGCATAATCATTTAACTACAAACATAACCAGAAGTACTCTTGGGTCTCCGGATACTTTTAAAATAGTACCCAAACAGCGGCGAAGCTACCATCCCAACTTACTTATTCAGACGTTCGTTATTTCTGACTTAAATTGTCAGCCGTCTTTGGAAAGTCCTAATTACACAAAAGGTCTAAATTTAGTTTTCGTAATAATTACGAAAACATTAGGGTCTAATCTAAAACATATATATATATATATTATTTCCATAATATACAGTCATGTTATTAAATTATTAATTATTAACATTGTACATCATATTTACTATTACGTATTATATATCGTTTTGATCGTATCGAAACGTACCTTTTATTTATTAATCCACGTTTTGATTCCGGCAGAGTTACCGAAATGTGTATATTCTTGAATATGTTATAGATATAAGCTAGTTTGCTTAAGGTTATCCGATTTCAACAAAACTAGTGTTATTGAGTTCGTATAGACTTAACAACACATCTTATGAGTCCTATTCCTAGAGATGGATTTTAACGAGTAGTTTGAATTTTTAATACAATTATACATAATTATATAAAAATGACCGTATTATGCGAAATTTACAGTTTTAAATTATATTTTATCCAATTTGTCCTTATATTGTAATAATATAAGTATTATTCAATTTTAATACACCTAAAGTACATCCCGATCAGAAAATATTAATAATTGTAATAAAATCTCTATTTAACCCAATTCGACCAGCAATCCTATATATAGGTTTTATTTAAGTATTTTACTCATTTTAGTCTATTAATATTACAAATACACCCCGACTTGTAATTTAAGCTATTTTACTTAATAAATTCGTAGTAAATAGTTTGGATTACCTAATAATTCCTCGAAAATTTCTATGGACTTCTAAAAATATAGGGAATTCAATTATCACTCGGTTTCAAGTTTTCGACCTATTGCCTATATTTTCGTATTGACGATTTTACCCCTAAATTTGATAAATTATCCAATTATAATTCTTTTAGCATCCAATTAATTCCAATCAGACTCAATACCATTATTGTTTATTATAGATCAGTACATGTCCATTTCATCAATTAATTTCATAATTTCCTATTAAATTCATAATTTCAGCCTATTTTCGGACCAATTTCAAGCCTAAAAATTCAATAAATATTAAAATTATTCAAATAAAAATTTGGGCTACGTAGCAATTACCCATATATCATACACATCCTACACAAAAATTTTCAGCTAGAAACAACATCATATAGTATATTTATTTCACTAATATATATTCGGATGAATTACAGATTTCTTAATAAAGTATATTAAATATTACGAATTTTTCAAAAATAAAAATATCACATGAAAGCATGTCTAAAATAACCTAAGTGTAATTTTTTTCATAATTTTCTGGGCGGATTTACTATTTTTTAGAAATTATTGAAAAACAGGGCAGAAATTTGACCTTGGTGTTCTTGGGTGCTCCGGTGGCCGGCGGCGGCTGGGCGGTTGTCGGACGGCTGGCGCGGTGGGTGGACCGTGTGGGGTTGGCTGGGTTTCACAGCAGATCTACTCTAGGTTAGGTTTCCACACTTTCACTAATTTTTCTGTTTTTTCTAAATTTGTTTTTTTTTTCTACGATTTTTTTCTAATTTTTCTTTCTGATTTTCTCTGATTCCAAATTGCTAAAACTATCTTGTCTGATGATCTTGGCTTTTTATAGTGTTTCAAAGTCGGTTTAAGAATTTTTCTTTAATTAATTCATATTTTCTTTTCCAATTTCTTTTTTTTTTTTTTTATGCATGAGGTGTCCAAATATTGTAACTCCACCTTTTGAATCAACAATGTATTTCCATCCTCCTGCCACGCCTCCTTCCAATATTATTTAATTAATTTTTCTTTTTCTTTTATTAAATAATTACTTAAATATAGATATTATATGTTAGAATTAATTATTTTAATTAATATACAAGGTTATACCTTATGTAATAACATGTGAAATATATAACTTTACTCATATAATTAAGTTTCTAGCATATCTTTTATTTTTAGAATACATTCTAAGGTTAATTTCATGAATTCAACACAATATATATATAATTACTCAATTTAAAGTTAATTTACGAGTATAATTATTATTTGTACCGGGTATACTAAAAAATTACGTGTATTTTTTTATAGTAAATTATACTACATTATCTCATTTTATAGCTCAATTAGCTTATCTCTAAGTTCTCGTTGTAATCTAAGTTCAATTTTAGGAGTTTTGAACATTTTAGGGCTTTAGTAAATACTCCAATTTCTAAGGGCAAAATTGGGATTTCGGATCATTATTACTAAAATCTAACTTCACTGTAATATCTCGACTAACTTTTTCATTCTAGTTGCAAAGTTTCGGCTCAATTGGATAAGTTACCCTAAAAGCCCTAAATCTGAGCTCGGTTATCTTAAGCTCAATTTTGGAAGCTTACAGTTACGCCCCCCAGCAACAATCTCCAGCCCTTGACAAGTCTGTGGTTGTTTGTCTAGTGGAGCATTGGTATTCTTGGTGCCTTCCCTAAGGCCTTGGGAGGTCGGCAGTTCATCATCATGGCCATTGACTACTTCACTAAGTGGGTCAAAGCCGATGTCTTAGTGAAGATTATCGAGAGGAGCATCGAGTCATGCGTGAGGAACATCTTCTCTAGATTTGGGATCCCTTACGCCCTTATTATAGACAATGGACGTCGATTTGATAACCCCAAGATCAAAGAATTCAATGCCAAGCACCATATCATGCCGTACTTTATGTTAGTTGCCCACCTGTAATCGAATGGTAAGGTTGAAGTAGCTAATCAAGTCATTCTTGAAAGCTAGAAGAGAGAGTGAACCAAGCTCAGGGCACTTGAGTAAATAAGCTGCTCAACATTTTGTGGGGATACAGGACTACTCGTTGCACTTTTATAGGTGAAACCCCTTTTCGCCTAATGTTCAGGTCGAAGGCCATCCTCCTCATCGAGATAGAGCTTCACAACATCCGAACTCAAAGTTTCAATCCTATGCTAAACGAGTCCTTACTACAAGCCAATGTTAATACTATAGAAGGGATCGGAGACCTCGCCATAGCTTAGGTAACTACTTACCAGCACCAAGCAACTAGATATTATGATCAAAAGGTTAGAAATAGAGAATTCAAGGTTGACAACCTAGTTTGTCGGAAGCTAGAAGCTACGGGCTTACGGGAGGGATAGGGCAAGTTGGCCCTTAACTGGGTAGACCTAATCAGAGTTAAAGAGAGCTTGGGGAATGGAACAATTGGATGGCGAGCTCATCCAGCGTACTTGGAATACCAATAACCTTCGGCTTTATCTTGACTAATGTATAACCATCTTGTAAATCTTTTCATAGTATCAATAAAAGTTCTATTCCTCATGCGCACTGTTTATGTTTGCTTTTTTCTCTTGCTCTCATACTAAGTCCTAAACCCCAAAGGATGAACGGACTTACTAATCATGCAGGTTGAAATGCCATAGACCTAACCCTCCTTTAGTTAACCTTGGTAGGGGAAAACACCCCTTGTACAATTGAGGAACTCTCACAATCTGGGCGGGTTGGAATGCCATCAACCTGATCCCTCTTGAGTAACCTTAGTAGGAGAAACACCCCTTGCACAATTAAGGAACTCTCAGAATCTAGGCAGGTCGAAACGCCATCAACTTGATCCCTCTTGAGTAACCTCAGTAAGGGGAAACACCCCTTACACAATTGGGGAACTCTTTTACATTTCCCCCCCAAATCAACTCCACGACTAAACAGTTAGGCATAAACATGCAAATGACTTTAAATGTTAGGATATACTAACAAACAAGCATAACAAATCGAACAAAAAAGTGAAAAGTATTGACAAGAGTTGAAGTATGGAAAGCAAAGTAAATGAAGAAATTCAAATTCTATTAATAGATAAGGGATTTACAAAATTAAGATCGACATCCTAACCTGCGGTACAAAAAGAAGGAAAGGGGGACAATTGCCTATTGTCTCGAATTAGCAAACTTTGAAAAATCTAATGCTTCAATCTGTTTAGGGAGCTGATCCACTGATGGCCCTTATTCTTGAGATGACTGGCTTAAGGTTACGAAGGGAGGGGCTAAGACCTATTAGCTTGGGTTAGCAAGAGGATCACCCTGACCTTGATTCTCTTAAGAAGGGCTCTCAAGGGTGACCTCCTGTTGAGATGTCAAGGTAGATGTGGATGGAGTAATGTTTTGACCATCCTCGACAGTAAAAGGGGCTCCTTGGACAACAATAACTACTTAAGCAACTTCTCTTTCTCTTGCTTGGGCTACCCTCTTCTCCCAACAAGTTAGAGCAACCAGCCAACCTAAGAAGCTAAGGTCGAGCTCGGGATGATAGGAGAGCACATCGTTTCGCATGTACAAGTGTACTCAGTGGAGATGTCCTCTAACTCTTCCAGCCATCATTCCGTCTTGTAGAGGTCGTCAACGACCTTATTGGTAGCGGCCTCACTAAGCACCTTCCCACTCTCTAATTTGGAGACGATCTCCTTTATCTCTAAGGTCTCTCTTTGGAGCTCTTGGATTTTTTACTCTAAACCCACCTTCTGATCTACTAACTCTAGCAATGTTGTTTTGGTGCTATCACACTTAGACGCCTTTATTGCTAGCTTGATTTTGAGCTTGGAGACCAATGCCTTCAACTCAACATTTTCTTTTTCAAGCTCTTCCTTAAAAGAGTTGAGCCTTGGTCCTTTTCTTATCATCTAGCTGAGTCTTGAGTTTGTAGGCTTACTTGGCATTCTTCTCAACATTCATGCGTGTTTGCTTTGCCTCATGCAACTTTACCTTAAGAACAATCATTTGCACATAAGAGTGACGCATGCACTAGTTAGCTTTGCTAAACTTTTCCAAAGATTTATTAGAGGAGGACTCTACCTCCTTTAGGCCCTTTTGTACACTATGCACTGCTACACGAAATCCCCTTATCTCATTCAGTAGTATGCTGTAGTTACTAAGTTGGAGCAATACCTGGCCATGGTATTGCTAAAAAATAAAAAAAGTAAATTGAGATCAAATTAGTGTCAATAAGGAAAGACATCAATTTAAAGAGACAAAGACATACCTATCGAATGAGCAAGCTCAAAGATTCGCCATCTCCATGCGAGCACCCCTTCCCATCTTTGACAAGTCTTTGAGGATGGCCCAGTCGCTAAGCGTATCGAATCCCATCAAGGCTTGGAGGTTAAGAGCCCAGTGGCATAACGTGATGTTCTTACTACGAACCTCTCATTTCAGCCTTAAGAGTGGCCCCTTAACCTTCCTAGTATCGGATTCGGCCTTTTGAAGGCGTAACTCCTCATTCCAAGACTCGTATAGCATGTCCTTGAGCAAGTCCGGCACTATCCTTAAACATCGAAACTTGTTTAGGACTTCATAGAAGGCATCCTTGAGCTCATCGACGTACCTGTAAGGGTGACTTGAGGGCTACTTCTACCTGTTAGACCGATTGATAGGCACCTTCCCCATCTTCTTCTTTTTCGCCTTGGGAGCCTTGTCCTTAGAGGTTTTGAGGGCCTTCCTCTTTTACTAAGCCACCTTGGTTGAGGTACTAATCTCAGCTACCCCACTCCTTACCCCTGTTAGAGGGGGTAAGCATCATTACATCTGGCTCTTCAGTGTTGATCAGTTTATCCTCCACTATTATGGGCGCGGAGGTAAGAATGGATTTAATCGAGGGAGGGGTTATGCTTACAAGCTCGATCGCTGGTGACCTTATAAGGAAACTAAAGAAAGGAATCCCTTAGGGTAAAGTAGCCGACTTAACCGTGCTAGTCTCTCATGCCCCTTGTCTCAGCCTTATAGCCTTGCCCTTGGGGTTAGCAGCTTTGGTGGTTGGCTTCGTTGGAGCTTGGTGTCAACTCAGCAACTCGAACGTCAACAGGCAGGGTATCTAATCAGCTAATTTCTTGCCTGCAAAGAATCAAACAAATTGTCAACATAAAGAAAAGTATAGCACGACCATTTACCAACTCTGCTGTGACCAACATAGACAAGGAGGATCCTTCCCTTCTCTTTAAGAGGATATTGGATGAAGCACATTTCTACATACTTATGCTAGCATGACGGGAGAAGCTGTTTGTGAAAAACGAACTTGTACCTTTTGTCCACTTCTTTACTACAGCCTTCTTTGTACTGGGGAAGAGCTTGAAGATCGGATACTTGAAGTATCTCTCCATTGCCTCCGTGACTTTTATCTCATAGCTATTCTTCAAGGCCATGAAGGCTTTTATCTTCCTTGCAGCTTTAGCATCATTTGGCCTAAGCTCCTTCTAACTTCCAATTTGGACTAGAATGGTCCATTGCCTTTAGAAGTCAGCTTGATTTGGCATTTCCACTGCTAGGAACTTGTCCTACAGCCTTTAATGGAATCCATCAAGCCTCCAAATAGCTTCCTTCGTAGACAAGGTTGGAGGTATAGCCATCCACTTAAACTCTTCCATATATACAAGTGGTTGAAGAGTTCAGGAGAGACACTTGTCACCAAATATTCATAGAGCCCCTATAATACCTTTAAAACCCTCTACCTATTGGGAGGGACTTGTATTAGACTACACTGGTGGAAGTGGAAGAGGAAGAGCTCCTTCTCAAATTAACTCTGGGGAAGGTGCTACCCATAATCCAAACACTTTTCAAATACTGCAAAGTACCTCATCCATAGCAAGGGCACCCTCTCTTCCCTTGTTGGTAGTCGTACTATCCATCTCGAGGTTGGTCCAACCATGAAGTTTGCTAGGACCCAGTTACTGGTATAAGGCTTGCTCTTACTGATTCAACTGCTTGGACCTTTATTTGTCTCAAGCACAGTGAATAGATCTGTAGCCTCAAGTAAGGGATCATACACATAAACATCTCTTGGGATCATTGATAAGCCTTGTCCTACCCAATGCCTCTACTACCATTCTCAAGTCATTATCCAACCGTGCTAGTGACGTGGCTTCATCCTCTCCTCTACGGGGGGTGTTACTCTTTCTGGCTTCGGAGTCTATTATATTGTATTTTGACGCATTAGATGGTATCTCACCTATGTTTGCTCCACTATTAGTAGACATCTTAATGTTGAAGTAAAGAAAAACGAAGAGTTTTGAAGAAACTTAGGGAAAAAGAAAGAGAGCTTTTAAGAAAGTTGATGAAAAGAGTTAAGAGTCGCACAGATTGTAATAGGAAAGTGAGAGAAATTATGAAAGAGTAATTTGTTTAGGTGATTCTGGTATTTATAGGCCGAACTCTTGAGAAAGCGAATCAACAATTATAGAGATTTATATAAACACAAATCCCTTAAAACGTTACGATGTAGACACATGGAGATGGTTTTGATCAGATAGTTTCATTCGAAAGACAAAACACATGCGACTAAATATATGTAGAGATAAGATACCTGTTACATCACATTAACTACATCATGAAAGTGCACAATAAAGTAAGAATTCGAAAAGTTTCTTTAGAAGAAGTTTTCTCAAGGCTCCTTCAACTTCAATGAGAGAACTTGCTCAGCACTTCAACAATACTACAACTCAATACGAATAAATGGTAACCGTTCGGACTATGGTTAGCTAAGCTCAGGCCTGTTTACTTAACATCTTTGCTTTGTAACCTTACTGTCTGAAGTGCCTAACCTACCGAATCTTGGCTTTGGCTTGGAGCGCCTAACTTAGCCCATTAAGTGTCTACCTTAGGTCACTTATCCAACTCAGCAAATGTGCATTTAACCTGACAAAAGGCTAACCATTTGGTACTCCCTGGCGGCCAAGGAGGTTGGACCTCCTATATCCCACCTTGAGTCTAGGGCACCCACCTTAACTAGAGTGGCAACCTGCTCAGATAAACCATGTCTGCTCAACTCCTGTGTTGTTTAGCTCGAACATCTTTACCTTTACATCAGTACATCTGTACCATCATCATGTCACCTTGCCAACATGGATGCCTTTAGACCAGATCGACTACATACACGCCTAACAAGCCCATCTTTCCCTTCTCCTTGCCTCTACAACAGTAATGAGATTGTCGGGGCAAAGGGTGGGGAATAGGTGTTGATAGGGCCTTTTAGACATGGGCTCTTCAAGCCTGTGCCGACTTGATAAGGCTTACAACCTAGGTTATACCCCTTGAAGACATAGCCTTCTCTTTCATGGCCAACCTCAACCTAAGCCCATCATACAATTTGCCCAACCACAGTAGTCACTAACAGCTAAAAGAATACAAATAAGGCCGAACGATTAAGTCAACAGCTATCTCTTACATTTGTGGAACATGTCGGATATCATGGCTCCATTATCCAATACTTATGGACGAAGCTTTCACCTATTAACACTTTTTCAACTGCCGGCTCCATTTCTCTATAAATACATAACCATCATCTAATAGTAAATTACTTGATATTTTGCACACTTTAGCCTACCTACTACCTTTGCATACTATTACTCTTTACATATACACATCTAACTTAAGCATCGGAATAGTTATACCAAATAACACTTTGGTGCTCCTCACTGTTATCTATTTTGTAGGCTCATTTAGTAACATAAAACCTAATCTCACCTAAATCTCTACTGGTCAATATCCAAAGATTATACTTCCCTTTTTATCTTTCCATTCAATTTTGGATATTTCGATATTCTCTCATACTGCGAGTGCCAACCCGGGCCATGAATTGCCAAAAGAACAGCCTAAGGCTAGAGATGTATTACGTCCATGAAAATCATAAATATTTTTCCCTCCCATTTTCAAAAGTCTCTTGCTATGGCTTTACTAACTTAACTTTCTAAATATCTGCTGAGGAGAATTTTCCTTTGAATTTTATATTCTTTACGAGGCAACTATATTTCTATCTTCATTTGTTAACGCAACTCACTGGATCTGATAAGGAGGACTTTCAGTTAAATTCTGTGTTCTTTATGAGGGCACTATATCCCTATTTGGATCAGAAACCAACAATTCTAGCCATAAACCATGCAATTATAGTAAGGTTAACAAGTCGATTTTCCTGTGCATTTTTTTCTCACTCTAAATTCCCGAAGGAAGAGTGCTCCAGAAACCCAAATGTGCTTTTGCTTGTAAAGTAAGTTAAAAAAAGTCCATATCTTCTATATTTTCTTTTATGTATACTTACTTGTTTTATCTTTAATATCGAATATTTAACCTTAAATATCATTAAAAAGAGTACACTTGTATGTCCTTAATAACCATTTTACCCTAAAAAAAAAAGTACGTTTAATTATTCTATTTAAGGACGAAAATATTATTATGGGATCTAAAAACAAGCTTTTACAAATTTCGGGTCCAAGTGTTTGTTGTTTTGGAAGCGTAAAGTGGTGTATTTACAACTTACACTAAATTGATTCATGAAGTCAATTCTTTTATTAGTGTCGGTTATGTCAACTGAAGGTTCATGGAATTTACTACTTTTTAAGACGGACTATGCAAATCTATGGATCATAAACGCATCCTGGAATTACCACGTTAGATTGGACTGTCTCTCACTTATGTATCGCTAGCAAATCCCTTCAATTTCAACGACACTCTAAATATAACTGGGTAATTTAAGTTTCCCTGCATTCTAAAACTTTCTCGCACAACTGGAACCAGATGAACCCATGGATATATTTAGAGATGGATAAATGTTTCTTCGTCCATCTGGTATTTCTCTAAACGTCCCTGTTAATTACATATCATGAATAAACCTAACGCGCTACATACATATACACACACATATATATAAATAGATAGATAGAGAAAAGTATAATCCGAAAGAATTACAAATGAATAGTCCAAAAAGATACATAATCTAAAGGGTAAGTATGCCCATAGCACAAAATTCTTTTTTAATTGCAATATAACTACTTAATAGTAGCCAAATAATATATATAAATTGCTTGAAAGGATTTTCTAATTTATGCTGGAAACATATAAATCCCAGATGAGATAAAATTTAGGGAAAGGTGGCAAAAATATCTGTTGTTTTCAATATTGGCCATTTTATGCGTGCTCTTTAGTAAGAGAATAAATAGGGCATATATTAACTTCCATAATTTTGTGCTGATATTAAGCGGAGAGGGCTAAAATCTTTTTATAGATATCGACTTATATAAAATCCTTGCACTCTGCAATACTACAAGGGAGGCCAAAATTTAAAAAAAAAAAAAAAGAGGCAAAATGGTCTTCTCCAAGAACAATGATGAGAAAATCACTTCTTTACTTGAAGGAGAAGGTTCATTTTGTCAAAAGATCCTTTCAAGGAAATCATCAGTTGGGACTGATTCCTCCAATGCCAGCCTCTATCGTTATCCTGGCCAGGTTCCTTTTCAATGGGAATTGCAACCTGGGAGATGCAAGAGTCATTTAAGGAACAATGAAGACATCCCACATATTAATCCTCCACCTATCTCAGAAAACATGGAATCGTCATTAACACCTAGGGCCCGTCCCTGTCCTCGTAGGAAGGCACCAGTTTGGTCCACGGTTAGGTTTTGGAGAATTTTGAAATTACATCGCAACAGGGTCCAGAAAATTCAACACAAGGACGATAGTGGTTGCACTAAACCTAAACGTGATGAAAACAAAAATTTGTCTAACCATTCCAAGGATGATGATCTATTTCCATCTCCATCGTTGGTGATATCATCATTTTCGCCTCCGTCATCGTCGCCATTGCCGTCGTGCTCGTCATCGTCATCATCATCGGTTTCCTCCTCTTCCATCTCCTTGCGAATGCGTACGACGAGATATCAAAATTTGGCTGGGGATTTTATAAAATGCAAATGGCCCTTCTAGTGTTATTAGATTTTTCAGGTAATTATTTAGTATATCTCCAATGTTATTCTCAATTTTCTCCCTTACTTTTAGGATAATTCGGTTATTAATGTTAATGATTTCAGTAGTTTTATGAGACTGATTTTGAGTCGTCATTTATGTCGTATATGTTTATTTGAGACGACAGACGTGAATGTAATTCGACATATTCTCAGCTTCTTCATCTTTTTTCTTTTTTCTTTTTCCCCTCTGAGTCAGTTATTTATTCTCAATTTTTTATTTATTTATCTCCCATGAAATCACTCCTGGTAATTTTCTTTTCTTTGTTTTTTTCCCCCTTTTTTATAGTTATGATTTTCTTCGTCATGTCAGTTGCCGAAATGATCCCCCCATATTTCATATTATTTCTCCTTTGAAAGGTTCAATATATATTTTGTATCCGTTTTGCTCACTATTAATCATCGGTTTTGACTTTATATGTACCTCATTTTGGTGGATTATTACAAAAATAAGATTGATGGTAAGTAGGTTGGATAGACAATTTGGAAATGTGTCGTGCATTAAGGTTTTGCTCATCGTTTCAAAATTCATTATATATTTTATTTAAAAAAAAATGGTTATCAATCGAAAGAGTTTAATATTTTCGTAAAAAGAGACGATATAGCTTTGTATAAAGTGTACTGTACTTACAATGAAATTGGATTTAAATAGTGATAATAGCCTCTTATCAGTTATCATAGATTGCTGTCCTAAATCGTTGTGATCTTTTAAAGATTGATTAGCATAAAACGAGGTTAAGGGGGCAAACAAAAGTATATGGAAAAAAGTAATAAAATGATAAAATGCAATAGTGAAACAGTATTTTGGATAGTGGACCCAGGAGTGCTATTGATACATGCAAACTCTTTCAATTTTAGATGGAGCTGGTTGGAGTCCACACGCGTGTTGATAGAACTTTCTTAGTAATTGTGGGCTCATTTAGATGAAGAAGCCCCATTTATACTTTGGGTGGTGAAGGGGGTTAGAATTCACTCTAATTCTTGAGGACAATATACATTTAGTATTTAATCAAGGCAAGTAGATACAAAGGTGGATAAAGTTAAGACTTTATCAGTATTCTATTCTATAAAATATAAATTTCCAAAATTTATAACAAAAATTTATCTTATAGCATTTTAAAACTATTCTAAAGTCTATATCTTATAAAACATGTAGGATATTGGATATCTTAAGGAATTCATAAATTTTTCTTATGTTCCTATAAATTTCAAGTTAATGTACTATTAAATATGTAATCCGTATGTGATATTACATTTTCTTCCATATGTAAAAATTTATGAAACTTATAGCAAAAGCCGTAGAATCTAAAAGAAAATCTAAGATATCAAATAAGTAACAATTTCTATCTTTGTTATTTTATTATGAGACATTAAACAAAATCTATGGATCTTATAAGAAATTGGATTAAATATAACCATCCACAAAAATTAGAATATTGCTTTGAATTTAGGGTTTGTATTAGGCTTAGAGTGTTTCTTTTTAGCATAAATGTAATAATTGTTTTTATTCTTTTTTTTTTAACCAAAAAAATGTAAAGTTATTTTTTGTCCATTAATATATACTACATTATTTAATAATTTTATAGGGTGGATATTAGGAACCTTGCAACATATTTCCTATATACCTTAAAGTACAAGTTTAGGGTTTTGGTACAGGATATGAAGATATCATATTGGTACCTTATCCTATAAAAAAATTATTTGGAAAATTAGTACTTACAACTTATCGTTTTGCCTAGGAGGTATGAATCACTAAGACGAATATCAATTTACTATCATGGACAAGAGCTGGGTCCTTCTAAGTATAAAAAAAAGTGGAATGGGTTTAAGTAGGTTTTAGCAAAATTGTGAGTTGCTTAATGGGTATAACTTGCCAATAGATACAATATAACCTGATTAATACTTTATTATTATGCACAAAGTTTTAGGGTCATTTGTCATATTCCTTACCAAAGGGATTGATGAAAGTTAACGGAACTTAAGAACGTACACTCATAAGAGCCAAAAAGATATTATATCTAATGATAAAGATGATGTCGCTTACATAAAATAAAGGACTATTTATATGAGCCCTTTAAAGCAAATACAAAGGAGGCATAGATAAAAGAATACATCTCGAAAAGGACAAAAGATGCAATCTAAAATTATTTTCAAAAAGGCTACAAATGTAAGGAAACAAGAAGGAATATTTTTAGATGCGCATTTCAGTGTCAATAATCTAGACACGAGCACTGGTAACTATTGGTAAATAAGATAAAAAATACAAAAAATAGAGTTGAACTTTGATCAAGTTAGTGGGTAAAGGCGGAGCACTAAAGCAGGTTCAAGATCATGTTGGGAATGATCCAAAAAAGGTTAAACTCTATCCAATCAAGTTAAGGTCTAAGCTATTTGAGTTTTGCTAATAGGTCATTAGGTTGATTCAGGTCCGACTATCTAGTGATCCTTTAACCCAAGTGACTGCAAGAAGCTTGCCATAGCTCGATAGATGTTGTAGATTGTATCCCTGAGTGAAGATCACCTTGTCCTTGGTTAGTTGATGGCTTAAGATCCTTCACACTAGATTCTTGGGTCTTTTGAGTTTGCTTCGGGTTGTGGGTTCTAAGGTCATATTCTAATCATCAAAGTTATCTTGGAACTTAATACCCATAAAATCTACCTAGTTAAGTAGGTCACAAGTGAGTACCCAGTTCAACAAGGTTACTTGCTTATTACCCTTAGTTTTTAACATTGATTTGCTTTTTCATTTGAATTTATAACTTTTCATTTAATCTATTTTAAATCCCTAACGTTGTTAAACTTCACAAAAGTATGACTTACAATAGTTTTGTTAAAATATTTAGCAATCTGTAACATGCAATGGCTTTTGATTGGCTTTAATGTAGCTGGCTGTGATAGCTAAGGTTAGCATAATTTTCTGCAAACCCCTTTTTTCTATAATTTGTGCTTATTATTTTATTATAATATATAATTAAATATAATTTTTATTATTTCATTAAATTTATAATTGTTCATCGATCAAAAGCTAATATATGTTAACGATGGGTGAATTACTTAATGAAGTTATCAAAGCATGAAAATCCAATTTTTATAAAGGTTTGAAACAAGGAGGATTCAACTAAAAAAAATAATTTATAACTCAAATAGAAAAATAGGTAAATTTTGAAGATTAAATATATATATTTTCTAAAATCTTTATAACATTAGTTATTTGGTCATTAATGATAAGATCACTCTTCTTCCATCATAAAACAATGAGATGGACCTCTTTGAGGCTAGTAATTTAGAACTCGGATACAATACAATATGATATGATTTAAATGGGATAGTGTATGAAAAAATTTAACACGAGATCCAAACAAATTAAACCTATTTAGATATAGTTAAATTTGTGTTCAAGTCCTAAGCCTATTTAAATAAACATATCCTATAAATAGGTCTGGTTTTAACTAGCGAACCCATTTAACAATGAATTTTTATTTTCATTCTTTAGATTTTGTTTTTCAATTTCCCCCATCGATGCACTAAAATAAAACAAAAGTAAAAAGTATATATATAAAATACAAAAAGTAAAAGATATTAAGTCATAATTGGGTTCTTTCCTTCTTCCCTCTTTATTTTGCTTCTATATTTAGGCAACTATACCTGTATCACATCTTCTTCTCAAGTAAGTTTTCTTTTTCTAAGAAATTCATGTCTTCATTAATTTGAAAGGAATTTTGAATTGACTCCAGTTAGGCCTTTGATCCGTTGTTGTTGATTTTATTTAAGATTTTCTATAGAAAATTACATAGACATATTGAAAATCCTGTTTTTCTTTTTCTTACAAATTGTTTTATAACACTTAATAAACTAAGTAAATTAAACTAAATGGATCAAGACTAGATCGTGAAACATGCATAAATTTAATATGTGCCTAAATCAGAATCAGTATTTGAAGGATTTAGTTTGTGAAACTTACCATCGTAAACTTTTCGAAAAAAGGTTCTTTAAGAATAGTATAATTATTATGAAATAATAATTAGCATACTGGTTAAATATTGGTCATATTATCTAGATCCTTAAAGAGTTGACAAGTAATTAATAATTAATTATTACTTGCAAAAAAAAAAGTAATAATCTATTTGATTAATTACTTATGTACATTGTATTATAGTTTGATGGTATATATAACACCTCAAAAGGGGGAAAATATTTAATTAAAAGGGCATCATAAAATAATTTTATTAATAAATAATCAATATGGAATTATTAACTTAAACAGTAACTTTAAACAAATAAATGTATGATTAGGAGAAGTGATAAAAGGGTTGAATCCGGCTAGGAGATATGGTGGGTTGAGGTATTTATACACAATTAATAAACAGATCGTGTCATAAGTTGAGGTTTTTCGAACACGTACCCATTTAGACATAGAAACAAGACATGATACTACATGATACGATATGATATCATAAATTGTTAGCCTCGAACCTCTTTAGCTAAGAAAAACTTTAATTGTACTAATACACTATATAAATCTATAAATAATGTGTAAATATCAATAAAAATTTGATATATGAAAATATAATCGGTAATTTAAAAAAAAAAATTCCTTCATTGTTAAGTGTTAAATTTTTATTATTTACTTGTTACTCATTGATCCACGTAATATATTAATCCTATTAAAAAAAATTTTTCCCTCTAGCCACTTGGTTGAATTAGAAAACAAGTACGTATATCTTTCATCAATATGTTTAAGCACGTATACAAATTGAATCTCTTTGAAAGGTTGGAATTGAGAGTGGAGGAAGGGACATTAAGTGATGTGGTCTGGGAAGATAAAGGTAAATTTTCACTAGTATAAAGGTGAACCTTTCGTTCATTGTAGCATCAATGACATGATGGGCCCCTAACTTGGATCCACATCAATTCCCTATCTATATTTCCCCGATTTGAGCAACTTGATGTTGACGGGAGAAAACTAACCACAGCTGGCGGGCTAGGAAAAGAAAACTTCAAGGGTAGCTCGTGATAATTTCTAGTGGGAGGCAAATGTGTTTTCTTTTTTTTTTTTTTTTTAAATTTTTAAATTTTTGGTTATTTGATACATTAAAGTCGTAAATTTTATCTCGTCATCTTAACTAATTGTGGATTATAGTTACTTTTAGTGATAAGGATAGCAAAAAGATGGCTAGTAATCTAAATAGATTAGATCTTATAGAGTATGTAGTTCAATCAAATTTAATAAAAAACTTTATAAGATAATTTTTCATAAGATTTATATAAATTTCATTTCGTTTTTCCTTTTATAATACTTAAACGGTTTTTGATCAGGTTTGGAGAAAATCATTTGGATACTTTATAATCAAAGCCGGACAGTATAAATATAAGTTGCCATTAACATAAATGCGGATTATTTAGTTTATAGTTACATTAAATTAGACTAACTTATTAGGTTTCAAGTAGGAACATGTAAAGAGACTGTAAGAATTGATTGAGTTTTGAACAAATAACTAGTTTGGGTGCATGTTTTCTTGGAAAACTCGCCTTGTTGTCTCCTCAACTATTATAGTGGCTAACAATTAATGGTTGGCCACAGAAAATTAAAAAAAAAATATATTTCTCTTTTTAATAAGAAAATAAACTTTTTTGACATTTTTCATAATAGATAAATAGCTCCCCCAGCTATCTGTTGCAACTATCTTTACGTCGCTGAGAACCTTATTATTCATGGTTCTTAATAATATTTACAATAATAAAAGTTTTGCTTATAGCAAACATTAAAAAATAAAAAAAACTGTTCCGGAAAATAAAACACCCTATGTTGAGCGCTCTTTGGTTGGTTGATTCGAGGACTCATTCAATTTTAGAAATAAAATCTTTATCTATATAATTTACACACTTTCCGAGATTTCGAACGCTTCAATAATAAATTTCAAACCACCTGTAGCTTCAGTGGCTAATAGTAATGGGATAGAGTTTTGCTGTTTATATTTCAATGCACCCAAATGTAGACCTACCAACAAGATAACCATTGATTTCTTTCCTTTTTCTTTATTTACTTTTCATGTTTCTCCCTTAATATATTTTGGTGCTTAGTATGTGTTTTTGTCTACCAATACATCTATTTATTAGATTTTATTGGATGAAGTTGTTTATTTGTGATTTTAATTAAAGTTATACTTATTCAATAGGTTATTGATGATATATTGAAATATTCTAAACACTACAAAATTTAGCAATTATATTAAAATATATATTTGTTCTACAATCTCTTAAATATTACCATAGTACAACAATTGTACTAGAATATGTATGTGTACTAGATTCACTAAAGGGCTACAATAATTTGTCTTTATTACCAATTTTATCTTATAATTTGTTAAATTCTAGTAGTCTTTAGTAAATTTTAGTACACCATCTTTATTAGAATGTCTTGAATGCTACTGTAATTTGCCAATTATACGAAAATATGTACGTATATTAGTCTCCAAAGAGCTATCACAATTTGCCTCTAACTAATATTACCTTATAATTTGTCAAATTTTGGTAGTCCATAATAAACTTTGGTACACCATCTTTATCAGAACATTTTAAGCACATTACCACAATTTGACAATTGTATTATATTGTTTATGTGTACTAGAATCTCTTAAGCATTACCATAATATAACAATTATACCATAATATTTACGTGAACTAGAATCTGTAAAGAGCTATCACAATTTGCTTCTCTACCAATTTTATCTTATAATTTGTCGTTTGTGGTAGTACTTAGTAAATCTTAGTATCTTTACCAATATCTCTTAAGCACCACCATAATATGTCAATTGTATCAAAATATATATTTATACTAGAATCTCTTAAGCGTTACCACAATACAACATCTGTACCGGAATATGTTCGTGTATGACAATTTTTAAAGCCTTACTAATTTTAACTTATAGTTTGTTAAATTATGGTGATCCTTAGTAAATTTTAGTACATTATCTTGACCAAAATCTTTTAATGCCAACACATTTTGATAATTATACCAAAATATGTATATGTACTAGAATCTTTTAAGCTTTACCACCACATGACAATTGTATCAAAATATGCACATGTATTTAAATCTTAAAAGGGTTGCTGCAATTTGCCTCTATTACCGATTTTACTTTGCTATTTGTCGAATTTTGGTAGCCCTTATTGAATTTCGGTATACCATCTTTAAGTGTTATTACAATTTGACAATTGTACTAGAATACGTACATTGACCAGAATCTCTTAAGGGCTATCACAAATACAATAAATTACGTTGAAATATAGGGGAAGATCGTGTACTATAATCTACTAAGGACTACCTCAACATGGATAAATTGTAAGAGACAATTGAATATAGAGCTAAATACATAAGTGTACCAAAATCTCTTAAGTGCAATCATAATATATTACAATTGGACCAAAATATATGCATGTACTAAAATATGTATGTATACCAGAATTTCTAAACACTACCGCAATTTCACAAATTTAACTTACTAATCTGATTAATCAGGTTAAACATTTCATGGTCATTTTCAAATTTAACAGCTCAAACATGCGTTTTTATATAAGGGCTCAAAATACCGAGTTAAAACAATAAGGAGTCATCTATTTGCATATTATTATTGAGGATTTTTCTATAATTGAATTTTTACTTTTTACGAGATCGGTCCCACCTTATATTCTACTTTTAATTTATATTCCTTAAATTTGGATCATATGAATTCAATTATTTAAATCTTAAAAAAATATAAATAAATGACAGGAGGGAGGATTAGATTAATTCAATCACGGACCTTAAAAGCTTTCCATTATTTATAGTGATTGATACATTACTATTATTAACTTATTATTCCCATGCTCGTCCACAGTACATGCTCTGTTCACGTGGGTATGCTACCCAACAACGTGTACTTGATCTGGACTTCTGGTCCCGGTCCATAGTATCCACGAATCCCACGAAATGCCAATCTAATATTACGCAGCTATAATCAGACAATCACACAGATGATACGAGATCACGGGCAGAGATTATTTAGACCATAATCAAAGCCCATGTTCATATCATAAACATCCATAGTTCGAGGGAGACGAAAGACGAAATCGATTATGTAATAAATAAGGATGGAATTCACACATTCTATATATTTCTTTTATTTTACAAATCTCTGTTATCCGTCGATTTTCTGCATATTTTTCACTTGATAATACGTGTTATTCTATTCCCTTTTACCTTATTAACATGTATTTTTATTCTGCTCACAAAGACAAAACTTACCACTAAAAGAGATTTTTAGATAAATATCAGTGATATCCCTACGACAAGAAAGAAATAAGAAAACATGTGTATACCTTTTAAATTCTCGAATAAAACCCTAAACTGTTAACAAAAGAGCCAACAGAGATGGTTTTGGAGCTGTAGAAACGATTTGAGATAATTTGTATATTTTCTATAATTGCATCATATGACTAGCCTTCAAGGAGTAAATCTATGATGATTCCCCAGAGTTTTGTTCCTTAGCATCTTTACCAACATGATCTAAACTAGCACAAATTCAAGATTTGCATAAATATTTCTGAAAAGGGATTCAGTAAAACTTGCATGCTACTTTTTGCGTGAAATATGGTGGTTGTTTCGTGATAACGAGACGGATGCGTGGGTCGTTGCAATGACGACCAAAGATGCATACTGTCTGATGCATCATTGCTACAACAACCGAGGGAGGGCACGTTCAAGGAACAACGGCACAAAAGTTGCATAACGATGTTGACAAGTGATAACGTAGGTTGGGCATTTGAGAAAATGAATTATTATGGGCTCTTTTGGGCATATATGCTCCACTTATAATAGGTCGTCGCCCTGAACTGTTGCCGCTAGCTTTGATTTCATACAACCATTTTAGGGTTCGTTGCAAAATGAACCGTCAAACATGAAAACATGATCAAAAAGCGACATATCAAGTGAAATTAATTGGGGAATTCCAACATGAATGGTGTTCGAATTTCCTTTTTTTTTTTAAGTTATGGTATAATAGTAAGTTAGCCAAAAAAAGAAAAAAAAAAAAGCTATGTGGATCTTAAATATCGATTATGCATGTTTCCTCGAATTCATCTCAATGTCAATACTTGTAGTTATAAATGAATGGAATATGGTTTGCTTTTTAAAATAACAAAAATCCTTTTATGTCTTGATTTTTGTCAAATTTCACAAATAGATCACCAAGGCATTATAAAACTTGCACTACCACTTTTCTATGACTGAAATTGTTGCTTATTGTTTTGAATTTAAGGTTCAAAATGGTTTTATGAAAATCAAATGCATCTTTAAGGATATGTTTGTTAATTTTCCAATATTACTAAATATTATTGTAATAATCTTTAGATGTTGTGATGACCCTAGTAACTTGTAGTGGTAGTTCATGACGGGAGACGTCATTAGCTAGGGGATAGACTACTGGTGGTGGTTAACTATGGGGAAAATTGTTATTGGGCATATTATATTTATAAATTTATGTTTTCACCATTCCTTACTTTATATACCCTTATTTATGTATTAGTCTTTCCATACCTATATTTTGATCAATATGAACTCACCATCGAATGGAAATCTCTAGTGAAATTTCAGCATCAATCGATAACAGTTTCCCCAGCGAAATTCTGGCGTCAATGGGAACTTGGTGTCGCTTCATTTTGTTTATGTATTTGTCTTTGCCTACCTATATTTAAAATCTTTTCTTTTCTTTTTCTTTGTTTTTTTTAAATACTTGTATTTCACTTGAAAAAATCAGTCTAAGTCAGGGAAATATTCTAATTTCAAAGGGGGAAAAAAAAAATCCTTCCTTTCTTTTTCGTTGCCTCCTATATCTAACTTAATAATATTTCCATTTAGTTTCTTTTCCTTCTGTTCTTTTTCCCTTCTTTTCAAACACAATGTAAAGGGCGGTGAATCTACTTCACAAAATAAGTACTTCTGATTTAAAAAAAAAAAAATGATTTCCATAATATCTTCGGAGTTAGTTAATAAACAATTAACTTCTTGTTGATGCTACCATGGTCCATGGTCCTTTGCGACTAAGCATTGACAGCTATTCATTATCCCTACCCTTTAGATCAACAAAATTATACCTAGTAATTGTACAATTGAAATTATAAAAAAAAAAAAATCGAAATATATTTTATTTTTTTATTGTAAATGTACCAAATAAATGCACCCGAAAATGCTTTCATAGACCTAATAAATTACGTTATTCAAAATCTCTGAAGATTTGCATTCTCACTTGAGTTATCAAAGGTTTGGAGATAGAAGCCAAATATCGTACGTAACTGCCTAAGCTTAGACTAAGACGAATTACGTATAAAAGCGATTGTGTGAAAATATTATTGTCATGACCAAGTCCACAAAATTATAGTTGTTTGACCCCCTTCTTTTTCGTTGTTTTTTCTACATTTCGAATTCAACATCATTACCAGTTGATTCTACAATAATATGCATTGTGTCCTGCTCATCAACTGGAATGGTGGAATCCAAGTTGCGTGTGTAAATCCTTTGGGTCGTCTTAGCGTAAGGGCCTTGACATAAGATGTTAAGAGTATTTATTTATTTATTTTTAAATCTCATAGGAAGTGGAATAAAAGGACGTTACTTTCATTCCTCTTATGAATGGCTTATCCAACTATACATCTCGCTGTTTTGGACTCATCACCATTGGTTATTTACCCTTTCCTCCACCGGCCACCGAAAATTTTCCGCAAGTGATAGCTTTGGGGAAGTCGAAAATCATGACCTTTGACCGAAATAGTCTTTTGTTACGCTATGACGGCTCATTGAGTGTATTTGACTCAAAAGTAAGCTGTATATATTCATGGTATGTTAGTGAGTGGACTTATTCAAAATTAAGAAAAGTCCATAAAACACTTTTTAGACAATCTTTTACTACTTGTTGTAATCAAAGTATTACAATTATCAAATATAATTATAATAATGTCACTAAAAAGGATGCTTATATTTGAAGAGACTTGGGCAAGGGCTTATTCTGAATCATGAATTAACCTAGGCGGGCCTTGATTAAGCTCGACCTGATAGTGATTGGACCGAACTATCCTGATGAATTGTAGAATTTTAAGGGTTCAGATAGTTTACTTAAGTAGAACCACTCGAATGGGTAGACCGCGAACCGCCGAACCAACCCACCATTAAACCGGCAGGTTGATTTAGCTAGTTCACCCCCTTAAAAAAAAAAAGAAAAAGAAAGAGAAAAGAAAGGCCATTAAATTGGAAAAAAATAATTAGATAATACCTAGAAAGTTATTATATATTAAAACTATTTTATTTGTAATGATGAAAGACGATTTTTTAAAAAATGATATTATCAAACTAATAATAGATAACTAATCATAAATAGTTATGTATTAAGGATAGATGAAAAAAATTAAATTTCAGTTAATATAAGTCATTTTTTGTAAAATTTATCAAATGTTAAGGACTTGAATATAAGAAAAAAATAAAATTTGAGGCAAAAAAATAAAAAATTTAGAATTGCATTAAGTTGGAAATTAATAAAAAATTAAAAATTATTAATGAATTAGTACGTTTAAAAAATGAGAGAGAAAGGAGATCATATTATTAAAAATTATTATTGTATTTAAAATAAATTAATTGAAAAAAAATAAATATTAAAAAAAAAAAACAATTCAAGAACCTCAAACTGACCTTTAAACTGCCAAACTTAGTGAACTGGCTCGAAATCACCAGCTCACGAGCTGATCTCAGTTCACCGTGTCATCGATTGGTGAACCGACTGTTCAGGACCGGTTCAACTTGATACTCAAGTCTATTTAAAGGTGGAAGACAACCAATAACTATTGATGTTTGATGATGATAGTTAAGAATCACAAAAAAAATGCAAATGGATAAATGCAAAGGATGATTTCCTGTTTTCAGAAATGAAAATCATTTTCTTTATTTTTTATAAATATTTTTCATAATGATCGACTACTATATTCAGTTGATAAATACCATAATTGACTTTTTACTATCATTTATCGTTAAAAGTCACTAATAACTATAAACTTCAATAAATACTATAATTAATTTTTCTAAGAATTCTAAATTTTAATATGCAAAATATCGAAAAATAAAGTTTGAAAAATGATTTCTATAAAACGGACACTTCCTAAAATATCGATTATACAAACTAGAAAAGGGCAAGTGCACGTTAACTTTTATTTCATGAACTATTGGCAAATGCAGTAAAAATACATGTTAATTATCAAATAATACTATAAATAAGATTTTATCGAAAAGTGTGTCCACAAGAAATTAATTAACGTACTTTTATGGGACCAAGGTCCATAATTAAATTAACTACCACGGGAACTTTCAAATCTGTGATGTTCTAGATCATGGACTTTCATGAAAAGTAGATGAGAGGCACATGGATTTGTTTATCTTTTACATTGGATTCAACACTTTATTATTGCACTGATATTGGCCTTGGATTCTTTATATCCAACAAAGTATGATGAGTGATATCTATATTTTTTTTCTCCAAAGTATAATGAGAAGTTTGAGGCTACTACTTTTGCTCGAAATAATTCAACAAGTGATTCAGCAAGCAATCGATCCCCTTTTGGAAAAATACTCTTTTTGGTTGTGATCATCGAAATTGAGGTAAAGTAGGATACATGTATACATAGTCAAAAAGATTAAAAGAATATTTAGGTGGGTTTATGTTGATAATCGATCACTCTTTATATATAAAACAGTTGAGTAAAACCATACGCCAAAAAATCGATTAAGCGATTCATAAACTGAATCTATCTATAACATCTTTAATTGAATATTATTTCTCGAACCATATTACTAGTGTATTAAACCAGTTTAAAATATTAAAGTAAGCCAAAAAGCCAATTATCAAAATTACATTGTCTAGAATATTAGATAATAAAGAAAGTGAATGTTTCATAGGAAAATATCATAAGGTAGCTATGATAGATTTATTCATGATATTTGATAGGGGAAGAAAGATTTCAAAAGTGGAAAGGATAGAAATAATTCTCAAGGGAATGATTAAAATAAAAATGAGACATATTCTGTGAAACTTTATGGTTATGTATTCTATATAGTTGTGAGAGGTTGGGTACTAGTTTATAAGGTTATGGTTACGAACACTTTGTCAACATAAACTTGAAATTTTTAAGCCAAATAGTTGAAATGAGCTCATTAGTGTTTGTTGGCTTGACTATTTATTATTTTTGACTTGAGACATTACAAATGGTATTAGAGTGGACCCTCTTATCATAAGTAGATTATTTGAGTTTGGCTCCAATTCAGAGAAGAGGTCCAATGAAGGTGGAGAGTATTATTAGGGTGTAACTCTTTGCGTGCTTTTAGGATGATTTATAGGTAATGAGTGGCTCGAATTGTAGATTAAAAAAGAATTGGGCTCAATTGTAAGGTTTTACAATGAGGACGTTGCTTGTTTAAGGAGGGATATTATGAAACTTCATGGTTAAGTGTCTGCATGATTGTACGAGGTTATGATACTACTTTATAAAATTATGGTTATGAATATCTTGTCAACATAAGCTTAAAACTTTTAAACTAAGTAATTGAAATTTTAAACCAAGTGATTAAAATGTTGAACTAAGTGATTGAAATGAACTCATTAGTGTTTTTGGCTTTGTTATTGACTGCTTTTGGCTGGAGATATTACATATTCCTTCATATATATATATATATATAATTAAATGATGTATGTTTAAACTATACCAAATGAGGATAAATGTCATAATTTGTAGTTTATCATATAGAGCTAATGTACTTATAAAATAGAGTTAATAACATTTTCGATATACATTACATAATATAAGTAAATTTTTTTTGTGATATTCTATGTACTTATTGATCAAAAGCTGAAGCAATTATAAAAGAAAGTTAATAATATTTTTAGTATGCACAATATATTGCAAGTAATTTTTTTTTAATATGTACCATAAAATTGTAAAATCTATGAATTAGTAATTAAGGTAACTATGTAATAACAATAGCATACCACAAGATTTATTATTTACAAAGGGGATATAGAGAGATAGGAGGAAAAAACCCTAAGTCAAATATTGACTCCATCAATCTTTCATGTGGAACTAAATACATATTATTAAACAAAATTTAAATTAAGTACTTCTAATATGAGATTACATGTGATATACATACATTTTCTTAAATAATAAAGCATATTTCAATTTATAAATCAAATTGCAATTTAACAGTTTGAAGGTTCCTAAAAAGAAACCATATGGTTTAGTTCAATGAGATAAAAAAAAAAAAAAACTACATTTGATACTTTAGTTTGGTTAAAGAGAAAAAAACAAAGTAAATCGAATTAGGTATCTTTACTAGAAAGTAACATCAAAATTTCCTTTATCTGATGCTTTTAAGTAAAATTACAACGACAAGTAAATCAACTAAATCAACAATTACTCTAGATGGTCGAAAAGTAAAACTCCTAAATTCTACTTAGGTTCTATCTTTCCGCACAAATATTAATACTCAAAGTGAAGGTAAACAATTCTAGGAAACCAAGTAAAACCCATGCAAATTAAACAATAAAGCTTTTGCTTCAAAAACTTAGTTTTTTTTTTTTTTTCTTGTTGAATGTGTCTCCACTTTAGTGACTTCGCTTGAGTATTTATAATTTTTTTTTTCAAGTATGAATTTGCTATCCGTGATCACCAAAATCTTAATTGCCTATCCTAGAAACTTGCCCCATATCTTCTCCTATCTAACCACACCTCTCTAAAGAGTCATTTTTATCCCTTTAAATATACTCAACAAGTGTCTTGATCGAGTCTTCATGAATTGTTTATGTAATGCCAATGAAAAATATTTTCAAAAACAAAGGACATTTTAGTCTTTTTAATAGGTGACTAAAACCTCACCTCTCTTAAGCAGTCACCCTTTCTAAATCCCTAACTTTTACCAAATATAAACTAATCCTTAGCCCTTATGCAGAAAATTAAAGGGAAGCTCTCAAATTAAACCTTAAGAAGAAGGTCTAATAGGTTTAAGGTAAGTTTTGAAGGATTAACTAAAGTAATTTTGTTTTTGGCCATCTAGCATCTTAAAATCCTTCATTGGTTGTTAATCCTCTCTTACTCTCAAGAGTTTTCAATTGGAAGTTTTTAAATTCTCACTAAGAGCAAGTACAGGACAATATCAAGGTAAGGATAAAGTTGTTTTTCTTCATCATTGGTTGTTTTATCCAAAACCTGTCATTTTGGATGGTGTTTGAGTTAAGTTTCCCTCGGATCCGAGGCTTAAACAAGTGTTAATGGTGTGTTCAGGTGGTTCACAACTTTGTTCTTGTGCATTTCAAGTGTTTGAGTTGTTAGAGTAAGTTCTTTATCCTTTCTTTCCCCTTTGAAGTTTGAAATGTTCATGAGATTATTGTTGAATTTAATATTTTGAGATGTTGTGGAGCTATTTTTTATGTGAGTTTTGGAGTTTGATGGTTGTGGATGCTAGTTTGGGGCTTGATCGAAGTATTTTTGGTGTTAAATTTGAATCCAAGTTGTTTGTGGATGAATTTCAAGCTATTTTGCAAAAGGAGAAGAAGGTTACGCTATATTGTAGACAAGCTAGTATGCTAGCTCAACAAGCAACCGATCTACTGATGTTGAGGGTGTCTCATGTAGAGATTACAGAACCGTCCTACTAGTTGTATGTTGCCATGATGGCAACTTCTTGGAATTGTCCTAATGGTTCCTTAATAGATTAGCCAACCGGTTCTAGTGTAAGGAAGTCTAGTCTTTTGTCCCTTCATGCAATTTTGTTGAACTTTGTTTAGGTTTTGATTTCTAATTTATTTCCTAACTTTTAAAATGTCTTTTATCAAGTTTAACACCCTCATTTATCAAAATTTCAAACAAGTTTACCTTAGATTCCTTGAAAGAAGAATTGTTTGAAAAGATGAAATGTTCTTTTGATACATGTTAAAAGTAAGTTTCTTTAAATGAAGCTAAGAATTCTAATTATTAATGAGTTTATTGAATCTTTGGAGTTGTTTTGCAAATTTAAGAAGTGAAAGTTCAAAGCTTTGATTGAAGGAAAAGATTCTTAGTCTATTTTAAGTTCATTATTGATCCTTATGGAATGATAGTTTATGAAAAACTTAACAAGTGGATTTAATAAGTGTTTTGAATTTGAAACTTTTTGGACACCTTAACTCTTAAGTTGTGAGTCTTATGGTTATTGTCATCCAAAGATTTCTTTAGTAGTTAAAGTTGGAGATACAACTCCACTTTATGAAAATGAGTTATCTTTAATACTTTTGGCTTGTTGGTGTCAACTAAGCATGTTAAGGTTAGTTGAGATTGGTTGAGGAGTTTAAACTCCTTGGATTTGAGAGTGATACGTAATGGGAGCTATTGTGATAGTGATCTTAAGTGATTGAATTGAGGTTATAGATGAGAATGATAAAGAGGATGAATTTGAGGGTTAGGAATTTTGTAATATACTCTTTGTTTGTTATTAAAAGCATCTAAGACCATTGATGGAGTAACAAGTTGCAAAATTGTATGATTTTTTTAGTATAAAAGCTTGATAACAAAGTTTTATTTCTCTAATTTTGGAATACTGTCAAATAGGAATAATCATCGATATGAATTTTAATGCCGGAAGTCCTTTATTGAATTATTCTATAGTCTGGTTTCTTGAAGGTAATAAAATGGGAATAGAATTATTATTTCCTCTCAATTTATTTGTTACTTTTTTTACTTTAAAATTTGGAGAGGGAATCATAATTCCTATGATTTTTCTATTCCTATTCTATTAGAAATAGATATTACGTAAGAAGAGATAGAATTGTTTATTCCCTCTAAATAGGGAATAAAAAATTCAAATATTATGATTATTATATCCTCATTAATATGACTAAATAAATTTTAATTATTTTCTAAGATGATTGAATAGGGGTAAATGGGTAATTTTATTGGCATTCTAAACTTAATACTGCAATTAATGAAATGAACTAAATACTGGAATGAGTATTCCTATAAATAAAAATTTATATGAAGTAAACATTAAAGTAGAAATTTCTAGTTTATTCCTTATAATAGTAATTCTCCAAGTATAACTTCCCTATTCCTTGTCTATTTCATTATCTCCAAATAAACGGGCTGTTAATATTTAACAACGAGATAAGCTAGTTCTTTTATAGTTTCTTATGAGTTCAAGCTCATGGATGGTTTTATTAAAAAAGGTTGAAAATGGTCTAACTAACCTCAATCATTTGTGTTTCAAACCTCTTGAAACCAAAATTTCCAAAATTATCCCATGTTTAAGATTTGATTGCCTAAATCTTGTCGCTTAATTCAAATAATCAATCCAGTTAACTATTGAGTTTATATCCCAATTTAGTTTAAGAACATATTAGCTCACCACAAAGTGCACCCTAGAGGCACCTATGAATGTATAAAATAGGTATTTTCATGCTAATTGCAATATTAACTTTCCATTCTATATAAAAAAAAAAAAAAGAAACAAATATATGGAAACGAGGAAAGTGCTTCTAGCTGATGTTTTAACTAATATCGTAAAACATCTGTTAACATTGATTTTCAAGATCTATAAAAGAAAGAGCTAGATAGAAGCGGACCATATCTGCTGAACACAAGATGGAACATGATTAACGTAGGTTTTGTTAAAGAATGTGTCATAATTTACACTTAGAAATATACCCCCTTTTTTTTTTTTTTTGGGTCGGTATCTTTCTTTCTAAACTTGTGCTTTATATTTAGTGGGGGAAAAGAAATAGTGCTTCATATTTGATATCTGAAAGCACACTTTCGTGGAAAAGCAAATATCATATGAATCCGTATCTCGTATCAACTATCCCTTTCTTTGTCACCAATAAGAATTCTTCTCTCTCTCTCTCTCTCCTTCCTCTTTTTTATCCCCCTCCTCTCCTTATTTATTATATTTCCGAATCTTTATCACATAAGAAGCTTCCTTGAGAAAGCAATACTTTTTTGATGCACTATCGAGTGGCGTAGTAAATTCATCAGCCGAAAAAAAAATCCCATTGGGCAAAATTAAAAGCATATTTCATTTTCATCGTTGTAACTTATAAACATGGTACATGGGGACCTCAATCATTATAATATATACGTTGGAATAATTGCAAAGTAAAATTATTATTTAAACCTTTCTTTTACATTTCTTGAATTTAATATTGAAAATACATACACATCACTGGGTGATGCTAAAGTTATTTAATAAAAGTTAAAGGAATGGTAAACAATAGCAGTTTTAGAGTTTTAGGAATCGATTTAAAATATGTACGTACACTTCAAGAGTTTTGTAAGGTGTGTCTAAACAGTGATTTTGAGGATGTATCTACAATTTACTATATATTTTTCTCCATTTCAGCAATTGGTTATATGATATATAATTTCCCTTATATTATAGTTATATCCACGTGATGAAGCTGCTTATATTAGCTAGCTTATCTATATTTTATTCTATGATAACTTCTTTTTATATGAAAGATAAGATGAAAGGTTTTGATTAAAATAACTCGGTTAGTTGCCCACAAGTGTTGTATATAAATATATAAATCAGAACCATGAAAGACAGAAATTTTAAAGTTATCCTCTAATGGTTATGAATTGTCTCCTTCAATATAATTCTTATAAAAATATCAACTAGATTTTAGTATCTTCTATAGTCTATTTTCTATTTTAACCAGACTCAGCGCTCTATTTTATTATTGATTTATATTTTTTAAAATCTAAAATGGTTAAATTTACAATTAATTCAATTATTTAAATTTCAACGAATTTAAATTAAGATAAGATAGAGGATTAGATTAGTCTTTAAAACCATAGAAAAATCTCTCTCTCTCTCTCTCTCTCTCTCTCTCACGAATACCATTTCTCTTTCCGATAATATGTATTAGGGTGTCAGATACATCATAAATGTATATGTGGGGAGTTTAATATTAAGATTTAAGATTGTCTAATCAGGGAACATTAATTTTAAAGGTAAGAGTTTAGTTGATTAACATGAAGATATTTGTATTCCATGTATGGGCATAAAATTCTGAACATTTTCCTTCAAAGAAAAAAACAAATCTTTCATGATTTCACTGCCAACTTGGGAGTCAATACGTGTCTTACGTAGCACCAACTAAGTTTCCTATGATGGATGCATCATCGTTCGTTTGTATCGAAGAATACTAATAGTACGGTTGTATATAGTACCCTGTCACATGCATTATCGTTTCCTAAAGCTAAGATTCCAGAAATTGGTTGGTACGATAAATACATACATACACACACACATATATATATATACACCGAAAACTGGCCTCCTTTCTTTTGAGTTGTGTAAATAAGGAGGGTTTCGGAAGTATTTATTGAGTGAGACGATGAACGATATCGGTTAATAATAGATTTGTTTTCTGATAACGTTTGATTAATTTTTCGGTGCATAACCAAAAAAAGAAATCGCAGAATGAACCGGCAATTCATAAAAATTATTTTCTCCGTACTTAATAGTGTATACTTGAGTGGGCAATTGGAGCAATTACGCCTTCTTGTTGCCTGTGCCTTTAACATCGGCTCTGTTATGCCCTAAAAGCCAAATCGTCGTTTTCGTGCTGTTTTTCTACTCGACACATGTTTAGTTTTATCATCGTGCAGAAGTGCAATAAATAGCAGATCAACAGCGCAACAAATAATCAGCAATCAAACACAAATAATAAATTTTGGTTTTTGAAAAAAAGGTACTTGAGGAAAGTGTATTAGAATTTGCATGGAGAAACTCCAATTAGGAAGAAAGAAGGCCCAAAGACGAAAAAAGAAAAAGGGATAATCACCATATCAAACTGGAAATATAATTAGTTTTGATGTGTAATCTCTCTCAAAACCGAGCGCATTAACATATCCTTTACATTAATCTCTCCCTTAGTACAACTAGAGTTTGGCAGATAACAGTTTCGTTAGGAAAAATACCGAAACTAAAGACCGATCGAGGTAGGGAATTGCCTCCACAAGCTTGGGAAAAACTCGAATTGTAAAATGAGCAATGTATGTATCATATGAATATTTTATATAAAAAATTTTACCGTGATTTTAAATGCTTATAGGTATGTACCTAAATTAAATCGAACTATATTTTATTATTCGCTTTATAACTCTATCTGATTTCGCTCATTCATTCGAACAATTCGATTGGATTTGTAATTTGGATAGCTTTTGTTTTGTTTTTTTTTTTTTGTCTTTTTCCATTTCCGTATCCTATATATATATTTCCGCCAAACATCTCCTATATAGTTTAAGTTGATACAAAAGGTTCTACTGATAATTCCCTCATTTTTTTTTCCCCCTCGGGAGAACAACCCATAACTCAGTAGCATCGTACAACATAACAAATATATAGATAGATCATAGATGCTCTTTTTAGGTGCACCAATCAATTTTCTATATAGATATATTTTAAAAGGGCAGTAGTGTAGCCCTTTTCTTTTCAACCAATGATATATGTGTATCTATCTCTTGTGTTACAGCATCCCATCTGTTCAAGTAGGGTTTTAACAAATTAATTAATGTTGAGGCTCCGTTATTGGTGGTGGGACTGATCAACTGCCCTCTGAATGCTATGTATGGCTCGTCCAATCAGTAATCTATACACATGATAGGAATATAGGTGGCAAAAGGGTCATTTCACTCCCAGCAAATCAAATTGAGGGAATATGGGCAATGCTAGGCAATTCAAAGCTATATACATCATCAGCAATGCACTTTCTATAAAATTTTGTTTGATCAGCTTGTCCAATCATGCATGTGGAGGCCAGAATAGATGACAAATTTTTCATAATGTCGGCTCCCTTAATTTAGATAAGTTTCTTATCTCTACCCCTGTCTACCTCTCGTGGTTGTGGACTTGTTAGGAATATGTCCATTTCTTTGACGTTTTCTATTTTCAGTACATATTTTTGAGCACTCAAGATAATGACGACCAAACCCTGCCACACCGTAAGTGAGTGTTGGGGTTTATCTTGATAATTGTCGTAATAGATTTTTCCATATAAGTACTTAAAGAAGAGATTAAAAAGAATCTTCCTATATATATCCATCAAATTACTTATCAGAAAATACAACATATCTAAAATTCTAAATCTCAATACATTATTCATACCATAATATTAAGTTTTGCGTAGAAAAAATGATCTCAAATGAAATAAATTAAAATGGAATAGTATAAAATTAGAATGTTTAAAAATACCTTTCAAATAGAATGGAATAGTATGTATATATAGAGATGTGCATCAAGCCAAATTGGCCCAAAATCAACTCTAAGCAATCAATTCACATGTCAGAGATTAGTTGAATTAGGTTCAACCTTTAAGTTTACGAGTTGGATCGATTTATGTGAATTGACGATTTAAGGACCAGTTTAAAAAACCCTTAGATTATGCCTTTTTTTATTTTTTTAATTTTTTATTTTTAAATTTAATTTTTTGCATTTCTATCAATTATTATTAATAATTTATCGTCTATTTACATCTTTTTATTTTCTTTTCTAAATAATTCTAACGCTTTATATAGGCAACAGATATGCAGTGACTCGTAAAAGGTTTACTTTTATTTTAGGTTTAATTTTTTTTTATTTTGAAATAATTGATCTAGTTCACATGAGTGTAAGTATTTGTTTTGTTTTTTGTTATTTTTTTAAAAATTGAAGTTCGGGTCGACCTAAATTAGTAGGTTAGCTTGCTAGTTTAAGGGCCTGCCTAGTTGGCAATTCTCTAAGGGCCTAAGCAATTCGTTGGCTAGTTCATGGTTCGGAAATGGTCCTTACACGGGTCTATGTATATATAATAGTTTAGTACTGTTTGTTTAAAATACCTTGGTTATTAGATTTCGTATTAGTTAAAAGTTTAAATAAATAATTTTAATTGACATTAATTAATAAGGGTAAAACAGAGTGACAATTCTCTCTTTTAAAAGTGAAATTAAATTTCCCCTTGAAATTAGAATTACTAGCTTCAATTAATTGTGATTCTACTTTCTAAAAGCACTTCCAAATATGAGAAAAAAGGAATGAAACATGGAATTGCGATTATATTCGGAATTTATTTATGTATATCAAACGCCATCTATTGATAAGATGTAAAAAGTTAAAAATCTAATAAATAAAGATATATAATTAAATACTTTTTACCGATTTATTTACCTTCTATCCACCTCTAAACTACTATAATCTCCTTCCAAATCAATGGGTAATGAATTCAAAGTTTTTGGACACTCTTTTACTAGTTTGTTTTCCCCCATAATTTACACTTTCTTCTCACAAGCAGCAATTATCGTTCCGTTAAGAAATGTATAAAGGGGCGTCATTGTTAAAAATTGATTGAAGCATTTGTATTTCATCTGTGCAACAAGGCACTTTCCATCATCATCTTCGAAGTATTAATAGTCAGAGAATTGAAGCCAGCAAAAATTTGATGTCCACGAATGGGGTGATGTAGTCACATGCTTCAAAGAAGGAAGCATGTCAATTGATGGCAACCAAATCACTACATATGCTGTGTTTTTATTCCTTTTACAAACTACAGTATACATTATAAAAGTTGGGGAGGATAATCTATCTTTTCCACGGTGCTAATGCCACTGGCTACAAGATTTTAGTATATAATGATTTTATTAATTACAGTTGTCTGATTATATATCAAGGAAATGAGATTAGAGCAGATAATTAATGTTTTTTTCTTATATTACTGCTTTTTCATAAAATACTTAAGTTTATCGCATATGATGTGGATGGAAAATCCACATTGACAAAAGCTCAATTAATGTGAATGTTTTCATTTATTGAAAGTTTTCACTTTTAAAAAGTATATTTTATCTTAAAAATTTCAATTATTAATATTTAATCATATATGATCTCTATATTCTTGCATTTTTTATTTCAAGGGAGAGCATCAGACTTGTAGAAATAAGTTGTGTGATATACAATTGATGATTTTATGGTCCGATCCTTTATTTTGATGAGATTAGTCCCATTTATTTCCAAATTTTAAATTTGAACCATTGAATTTACAGATTATTTAGTGGTTTAGATTTTAAGATAATCAAATCAAAGGTGAAAAGGATAGTGATATTGGTTTCATAAAAAAAGGAATGTGATCGTAGAAAAATCCGATATACAACATGCTATCAATCATTAGTGATTTCTATTTGGTCACATATCACTAGCACGCTATGTATTGCTTGGTTTATGTTGAAATTTTTTACGCTTGATTTCTATGAATTTTCTACGATTCATCTTTTTTTTTTTTTTTTACGAGGCCTATGTCGCCATCCATCTTATCTTTGATTTAATCATCTTTAAATTTGAACTATTGAATAAGCTTCGAATTCAATGGTTTGAATTTAAAAACATGAAAATGAATAGTGAGATGATGGACAGGACCGATCTATTCAAAATAAAAAATAATATCGTAGAATCTCCCAATTTTTATAAGTGCTTTCCCATTTATTTAGGCTTCCAAAATTCGAGATTGCACAAAATATTTAAATAATCTTCTCATATATATATTTTATAGGTTCATCTCTATGAATTTTTAGTATAAGCATAATGCATAAAAACTAATATTTTATTTTACCTATTGTAATGGCTTACGGTGAAATAAGATAATAAAGATTGTATATAAGGTTAAGGTCCCTAATTTAGTAGTCTACCTTTCCTCACATCTTATAAGTGAGAAAATAAAAAATATGCAATATCATAGACTGAAAGACCAATAACTTTCAAGAAAAATTAATCCTATAGATTCAAGTACACTTCTACGTACATTGTATTTAATTGGATTTCTAAAGGTTATTTACGGTAAGATAAGGAAGTCATTATATTAATAAAAGATTAAATACAAAATACAGTCCAAGTCATCAAGCCTCTAAGTGAGGCCATTGACAAAGCATCGTCTAACATTTGATCTAGCAATACATTTCATAGAAACCCTAACTCATCCAAACCCTTGAACATCCGATTTTAAAATCGAGGCAACATAGGGCGATGGAGGTTGATCAACAAGAACAAAAGGATCTTCGCTATTCTTCTCCCAATCCGCTAGTTGGTCTGGTACTTGATTAATCTCACAGAGAACTACTTATACTTTCCATCCTTGCATCAGGTAAAGTTTTTCCCTGCACAGATTCAAAATAGTATGATATTTATTTTTACAAATATTAGTTAATGTTAGAAATTGCATGCTATGTTGGAATCCGATTCAATTTCAATTTCAATTTTGTAATACCCTAAATGGAGACAATGATAAATACCCTAATATATTGCCCATAATTCGGTTGGTATTATATCTAATTACCTCAATTGATAATCTATTTCCCTAGGGTTGTAAATGAGATGAGTTACTCGTAAACTATTTAAGTTCGGCTCAGTATTTACTTGAATTTGATTCATCCACTACTTGAGTAGTTTATTGAGTTAAACTCAAGGTTTGTGATATTCAGTTTGATAAACTCGCAAACCTAATCAAACTCGAGTCAAGTTTAAATATTAATCAAATTTGAGTCAAGTTAAATTATTATTATTATTTTAATCAAATTTATAACATCTATTAAGATTATTAAGTTTAAATAAGCTTAATCGAATTGAACTCGAGTTTATCGAATTTCATTTCAAGTCGAGCTCAAGCTTTATAAATTAAAGCTCCATTGAGTTTGAATATTGAGTTTTGAGTTTTTTCATTTGAGTTGAGTTCAAGCTCAGTATTATATTGTCTTGATTCGACTCGACTCGTCTATAGCTCTATATTTTCCTTTATGAGTTCTAATAACTTTGCTTGCATAAGCCTAACCAGTTATATGGTTTACTAATCCATTTTTATTTAGCTTCGTCTACCCATATTTGTAATGGTATTGTTTGTTTATCAATTATTTAGTTATAGTTTTTGAAATATATATAAAATATGTTTTATCATATTGATATTTCAGTTTTTTTCCAAATTCCCTAATATTATCTCTTTCGTTATTTTTGTTGTTACATTTCAATTTCTTTAATGAATTAAATTAAATACAATTAGCATAATTTTCTATATCTTAACAAATAAATTTACAAATGTGTTATGCAATCGTCTTGTTTCTTTTTCCCTTTTTTTTCTTCTTTGCACAAATTTGAAGACTAATTATGCATTTCCTTTTCATTCTTAAAATATCAATAATGTATCAAACTTAATCCTTATATACACACCGTAAATGCACGTTTACTAGTATTTCTTATTCCAATTACATCCACCTCAACTACACTTGTGGTGCGATCCAGATGGTTCCATCAGGTGATTATCTTATTCTCAACAAGTAATTCATGATGTAGGACACTTTCATGAATGATTTCATATTAGGGATACTATTCCATCAGACTTGATTAAAACATCAGTTTGGGAGAAAAGCATATGAATTTATTCGAGTACAGAAAATTCCAATCATTTGTTAATGAATCCACTAATAAGTTGTGTTCAAATCTCGATTTAATAAAATTAAATAAGAGAAATTGGCTTCCATAAATTGACTAAATTGACTAAACAACACCTTTTGTTTACGAATTGAGATGATATAAGAGTGGAACTACAATTCTCTAAGAATGGAACAGATAAGTAATAACTATTCCATATAATTAGATAGAATAGACAAGTAATAACTATTTCTTATGATTTTTGTTTCTTAGCCAAACTATTCCTTATGATTAGTTTAAGGCATCATGAATAAATATGAAAATATATTATAAAAAAAAATAGCTATTCCCTTTATTGTATAAAGGAATTGTGATTCCTCGTTTTTCAATAATAGTAATTTCATAAAATAATTATTTCATCAATCAAATGTAGCAAGAGATGAACACATAAGGAATAACTGTTTTATTCCACTTTTATAAAGCCAACCAAATGCTAAGGTTATTATAATCTAGCCAAGACTATTGTGGTCCAACAACATAAATATTAATCCTTTAATGGAATAAATTAAATTTGAGTCTTTATTTCCTCATATTATCATATTTAATTGAAAAACAAAAAAAAAAAAAAGCAAACCAAAGGTAAAGAAAATGAAAAGTATGTATATGAAAAAATATAAATTTTTTTCCTTAACGATTGATAAATGCTCTAAAACATCCACTAATATTTTTCTTTAATCATTAATTGATAAACCAACCATCACTTTGCGCAGAGTATCAGATGCCAAATGAAAGGGCATCTTTCCAAAGTTGACTCTTGACACCAGAAGAAGCAAACCTAATTAATTTTACATATAGCTCACATTATCCTATGCGTTTATGATTTAGATTTCTCTATCATTTTATTCTTATTTCTTATAAAATTGATTTCATCCTTTTATGTCACATTTAATTTATCCCGCGTTAAGTTTGAACTATTAAACAAACGTTAAACTCAATGAATCAGATATAATAAAATGAAGATGCACGATAAAATGGAAGATACGGTCGATCTCGCTATAACGATGGACGGGATTGCGCTCCTGCACTGAGCAGATTTGCTAACTGTGGCTAAAAGGGCATCCTTGGTCATTTAGTCGTAAATCTATGGGTGTAGCCTTTCGAGGAAAACTGATATTATAGAAACATGATTATAGTTAAGTCGATTGTCGACAATAAAAAATCCCCTCACATCCTCGTGAAATGTGTGACATATTTCATCGGTAATTATTATTAATGAGTTGTTAAAATATTTTTGATAAAATTATAAACTTAACATTCGAGATTATCTAAATTTTAAAAATATTTTATGATATCATCATAGTATCAAATTTTTCTTTTAATAGCAATAATTAAATACACATAGTAATATCTTTTGAGAGAGATGTTAAGAAAAGTAACTTTAGAAATTCAAATCTAGCCATAAAACATGTTAACATTTATTAAAATATTAAATAAAAAACCTTTTCATTTTTTAAAAATATTAGTGGGTATCTTTGAATACTTATTGAGATGAAGATGTCCAAGAAAGAAAATTTCCACTATTTAGCATCCTTTTCCATAAAATATATAATCAATATTAAAAAGTATAAAAAATTATCTTTTTGAACTCTTAAGAAATCTACTATAGGCATCAATTAAGGGGATTCTTTGTATTTTAATACAAGTAGATTTTTTAAAAAAGATATAAGCAATATAAAAATTTTTCAATCTTTTATTATGCTTAACAAATATAAACCCGCATCAAGGGTGTTTGAAAAGGCGTAAATAATTTAGTATATAAATCATTTATGGGATTATCTATAAGAGTTACAGTTTTTACTAATGATAATTATCATTCATTATGAAATAATAGTCAATTGCTTTATAAAATCGTTCCATTTGTACCAGCAATACTGATGCTAAACTTAAAAAGGATATAATTTTTATCAAAATAAAAAGGACAATACATGTCTATTCATACGAACCTTTAATCATTCTAAAAAAAAAAATACACTCAAAGTTTCTTAGTGAAAGGGAAAAAAAAAAAGTAAAATAACAATAAAAATGTTAAGCTAAATGTACAAAAATGTTATTTTGAAATAAATTAGCATTTTCTATTAATTTTATGTTGTGTAACAATTCATGAAATATTTTTAAAATCCTAAAAGCTGCAACCATATAGAAAGAAATTTAAATTACAATTCTATCTTTCTTTACTTACACGGTAGCTTAATACTGGCTAGCTGGCATAGAGAATAGTTACAGGACAATATTTTTCTTTTGAAACTTCAACGTGTGCAAAATTAGCGGGAAAAATAACAATATGATTATATAAGGAGTAGGCATATGATTACATAAAAAGTAGCCATAAGGTTACATAAGATTTTAGTATAATTTTATAAAATTAAAAATATTCTCATAAATATACCCCAAGACGCCAAAAGGGCCAATTACTTTAATGAGATATATTGATGGAGATAAAGAAATTAAATCCCATGCCCATGTAATAATATACACGACTGAAAGTACATCTAACGGACCCATAATCATAATGCTAATGATAAGGTCCGTAGTGGGTGTGTCGTAACACTCAATATATATGCAGCTATCCAATGTCATCGAATTTCCGCATTATACGGCTGGCTACTTGATGCATTCGAGTAGAGGGATTGACTATCAAAATTATTAAAAAGAAATTATGTCATGTTTCTCTATCGAAATGAGTTGGAATGCATCGTAATTTTAGGTTTTATTTTATTTATTTTTTATATTTGAAAATACATGTAGATTTTGGAATGAAAATTCTTTGGAATTAGCTATTTCTATTTTAATCGGCCATTTTATTCTTTTTATATTTATTATTACTAATTAAATTACTTATTTAATCTTTAATTTAATTATGATATTCAATAATTAAGGATATTTTTTATTATATATACATTTAATTTCATTTCATAAACATTTTCAAACATAAAAAAGAATTTGATATCCTTCTCCTCATTTCTTACCATTATATTCTAAACCATTTCTACAATCAAACATAACATTAGGTTATTTATTTAAAAGGCATCAAGTTTTTTTTTTTTTTTTTTTTTTGGAGCCTAGCAACATTACAACATTATAATTTAGAGAAGAAAAGATTTAGACATGATCCAATTGATAAATAAATTAATATTTATACTATTAAATTATAATAGTTTTGATAAGAAGCATAAAAAATCCATACTTTAGATTATTGGAACCTTTAGATCAATCGTATATACATTTTACTATGTGGACATTTCACTCATTGAATGGCTTTTCTATGACTAGATCTGAATATCTATTTTGAGCAAGATTCTATTACTCACGCAAATAACCGGAAATTAAAAAGATGATAATAAAAAAAAAATATTAGTGACAGGTAAAATAATTTTTTTTCAAGGCGTGCTTCATCTTCACATAGGCTAAAAAAGGTTCTCCTCAAGAATGTAATACAGAATTAGGTATATCTTTTTTTTTTTTCCCAGACAATCATATTACAACTTTGAGAGATATAAGAATCAAATTTTATCTATTTTGTTAAAAGACCTGTATTTATATCATTAAATTATAATGATCTTGACCTTTTATTGATTTATTTAATATATAAGAAAACATTATTTATGTGCATTTGGATTCTTGTATATATTTTCTCTATTATCTTATGCGTTAAAAGGTGAATGAAAAATACATTTAGTTTTAGGTAAAACTAGTTACACCAATTTTTTTATTTTGTATATTATATAAATCCCGAGAACGGTGCATGCTAAAACATGATAAGGGCATATATACATACACACACATATATATATATATACTTTTCAATATTAATTACATACTTGTGTATGAAAATACAAAAATTTATTTATTTAATTTCCTAAAAAGTATTTTTGGATGTTGATTAGGGTTTTTCACATTATATTTCCCTTTTAGATGGAGCACTTAGCAACAAAAGTCATTATAAAAGGCATCGTTCATTAGCAGTAGCAGCTGTTTTACTTGCCTTCTTTTAGCTGTAAAGCTTCATTGAACCTACCAAAGTGCCAAATAATGCCAAAAGGATTGTATGTATAGGATATCTTAAGATACTAATTACCGGCTAAAAAGAATTTATTATGCTTTTATAAATTTAGTTTTTCATGAAACATTTAATTAAAAAGAGCTAATTACATTTTTAGATTCATTATCCAATATATTAATGTTAAAATCGTTATAATATAGTGATATAAATAATGGTTTTTTAATAAAATAAATTATCTTTAAATCTCTTTCACTCAAGTTGTAATATAATTGCGGGAAAAAAAAAAAGAGACAAAAGTTTAAGAAAGAACGAAAAAATTAACGGGCGTTTATTAAAAGCACTGAAACTTTTGTAAACTATAGAAAGCACGTAAAAACCCAATTCGCATATTAATTTGGGTAGTTATGGTATTAGGTTTCCAATGGGCACGCGAATCAGGATTCGATTAAAAAAAAAAAAAAACCCAAGAGAAATCAGCAGCCTCTCACGTCGTTATTATGAAAAACAAGAAAGGAAATGCGTGTCGGGGAGGCAGTTGGCAATTGACGCTATGGACGGTCCGTCTTATTCCTCGTAGTCTGAAATTGAATTGACTCCAAAAACCAGCCAATAATAAAAAATGAAATCAAGCTAATCTTATTATTATTACTTTATTATTCAAATGGTTTATTTTACCTTACCTCTCAATTCAACTGGTTAAGTATTGAAATTGAAAGGCAACCCTAACTTGATCAAGTGACTTGACGACCTACTCAACCTAAAACGTGGTGATGGAGTGATGGTATTGTCTCTATGTTCTGAGGCGGTTCAGACCCAGAACCAGGCTACGCATTAAAATTCTAAAACGCGATTTATATCATTAGTCATTCTAAATCATATTACAGATGGTGGAAAATGAATTTATTCAAATAGTAAAATCTAAAGAATAAATCCATCGATTAGAAATTTCTCGATCATAATTCATGAATTTGTACTTCGCCTTTTTTAAAAGTTCAGTATGATATGTATACTCTATTAATAATATTATATATATATATATGCACATTAAATAGAAAGCTGTAAATCCGATCGTAGAGCTATTAATAAATGCAAGGTGTCATTCACGGCATGATTTTACTTAGGTCATGCTTCAATTTTATACGGATTGATTCTCTCTTCTCACATGTATGAGCCACATTCAACTCCTCTCCATCACGAAAAGATTTTAAGCTAATCTGAAAAATATAAACAAAAAAAAATAATATTTACTTCTTACAACTTATAAGGAAGATTTATCATCTTTATATATATATATATACTTACTTACTTATATTAATAAAATTATAATGCCTTAAAATCTAGAATATGAGACCTCGTAGTACACACAAAAGCTCTGCACCTATCTAGAAATCCACAGTAATCTATATAAATTGCCCGGCTCATAATCAAATGAATCACCAAGAATGCTCCACTCCAATCTCAATATAAACTAAGTGTTCATCCAATATACCTGTATCTGAAAAATACACTCCTATAAGGGATGAATTAATTGTAAGCTCTAAAAATAAACTAAGTAACCGTAAGATTAAATTTAGTACACAAAATTTAAGGTGATCGGTTAAAAAATCCAATTAAACCTAAATTATAAACTATAGTTAGAAATATTAGTAAAAATGGCCTCGTAAACTTGAATTTAAGGAAATAAGTAATAAAATAAGAGATTATAAAATTTTTAGATTTTAAGTATATTACTTGTTAATTATCAGAAAGGCAAAAAGTGCAATTTAATAATTAATAAATTGCTAGAAATAGATTATATGTATACTAAAAATCATAGAATAACCTAAATAATAATTAAGGACGTTTATTTGTACCATATATGTATTTACGTGTAGATAAAAATGTACTAAATTACCTAAGTTGCTTGAAATTAGTTAAAAATTTACTAAATAATGAAATAAAATTATAAAAAAATTAAGGAAAAATCAGAAAAAAATCAAGGAAAGGGAGAAAAAACCAGATTAAGTCGTGGCAGTAAGGGAAGTAAGAAAGAAAAATTAACCAATAAAAAACAAGCAACACAAAAGGTAAAATAGGAGAGATATGAGCATTATCTTGTCCTAATTAATACATAATAATTCTTACAAGGCTCTATAAATAGTAAGAAAATTTACAAAGCTCATTTGGTCATTAGGAATTGGGAAGGTCGAACCCACACACCACTACTACCTGGAATCAAACCACAATTATCACCCTACTCCAAACTCACCACCTGAACCGGCCGACACACCTGAATCAGTGTTGGAGGCCAAAAAGCCATCGAACCAAATGAGTCTCATATTTTTTTCGATTTTGTAAAATTTCTTAAAATTATTTATTTTGCTCAAAAAATTATGAAATTTATTATTCTGAGGTTTTATTGTATGTAGATTTAGGGAAAAATAGTGATTAAATTTAATCACGCCTGTAAATATAAGGTTCTTAAGAAATTAAACAAAACCGAGCGTGATTAGAATTAGAAATACAAATAAAAATAAATAGACTTAGGAGTGTAGTTTGTAGTTCAAATTTTTTTTTGTAAAATGCTTGAGTGATATAGAATGGTGCTATGAAACCATTTTTTTAAAATTAATTTTTGAAATTTTTAAATAATTTTTTAGCCCTAAAATGATGAAGAAAATGGGTAATTTTGACTTAATTAAGTAATTAAATTATTAATTACTGATTTAGAAGGTAGTTAGATGTTTAAAAATGTTAATATCTAATATGAAAATATAATCCTAACATTTAGAGTGCTAATTGTAATTAATATGGGGATTATGTAGTAATAGTGGGAAATTTAGTAATATGTGAATTTGGGATTTTAATAAATAGGAAATAATAGGTTAATTTAGATAATATAATAATAAAATCAATACATAATAAATCTGGTGCAAAAATTAATTTTAGGTAATTGGATAAAAAATGTACGATTTCCTCACATCGAGAGTAAATTTGATATTTCAATTAGGATTAGAGCGTACCAAATAAGTTAGAACACTAAATTAAGACCTAGTGTAATGTTTAATACTTGAGCTTAATGTAATTAATTTCACATTAGGATTCGAGTGTATTTAGAATTCTTCGTAGTTAAAGACAATGTATAATCAAAATTAGAATTTAATTTAGAAATCGAACATCGAGCTAAGGTAGAGCTAATCATTAGTAAATAATAGGTATACATGAAGAAGTGAGTTAAATTATAACTTAGAATATGTATCATCAAAGTATAAGTAATAAAAAGACGTATGTGATGTATGTGTATTATAGGATACCTAAGGACGAACTAACCTGTAATTAAGTAATTAGGCGATCGAAAATTTCAAGTAAGTTGGGTTTATTACTTCACCGTATTGGAGTACTATTTTAAGGTATTCGGAGACTTAGGATTGTGTATGATTGTGATTGTAAATAGTTTATGCATGTGCTTGTGTATTTGAATTTGTGTTGAAATTTGTGCTATGATTGATTATTTATTATGATTGGATTGGTGTGAAATTGTCTTAACACACTAAATGGAACTTAATCTTAATTGACTCTAATGCCCTAAAATGTTATGCATTGCAACCCTTTAGGGGATTATTAAAATTCTCTAACCAAACATCGACGCTTTCGAAAAAATAGCGCTGGATAGCAAATTAGTTTTTTCCTCATCCTTAGCCGAACTAAATGACAGGAGAGGAGGTTGCGATGAGGATAAGGGCATTGGTTTGAAGGATAGTCTTAGGAGAAGTAATGTCTCCATTGCACAAACTTGGATTTGGTTGTGAGTTATTACATAACATAAAAACTCCTCAACTTAGATTAGAGCAAGTGAAATTTCTTTGATTTCACAACGGACCGGACTACGTTGTGTGATGACACTTACTTGCTACATTGCATGAAAATAATTACATGATAATCTTGTTTGTGTTTGTATATATTCATGAGTCTCTAATTCAACTTACTGAGCTATAGTTGCTCATACCCGTATAGATCCTTTTGCAAGTCCTGATTTCTGATTTCTCTTACTAATATGCCGCCCTACAACTATCCGAAGTTTAGTTCTTTTTTAAGCCTGGGGGTGTGAGGATCAATTTGGCCAATAGTTAAGTTATATTTAGAGACTTACTAATATGTTTAAGAATGAAGGATTGAGATTTAATATGTAAACCAACTGACTGTTATGTTTGATGTAGAATTTCTTGGGAAATTCTATGGATTGTACATGTAATTATATATGTTGACTTAAAGTTCTTGATAATTACTATAACTTTAACTAAATTCTTAATTCTATTGTTTACTTTAAAGTGAGAAGTTGTCGACGCCTTATGTAGATCGTGTCTATGATAGGCACCGTGAGGCTAGTTACTATCATAGGATAGTTTACACAACGGGATTGTTGCGACTCTACGACTTCGGGGCATAACACTAACGCTTAGTACACAAGTATTGCAATCATATTTGCATATCAAATACGTATAATTCACATGCAAAGAATGTGTTAAGGAATCACAATCCAATTATTATCTTGTTTAAATTTGGCATGCATCACACATTAGGTAACATAAAACCTGGTACGCTATTATACATATATATATTCATTCAATACATTTGGAAGCTGTCATCACTAGCCCAAATACTACGATGTAGGGAACTATAACATCCAACCCCAGCACCTATCAGTCTACTAGTCATCGTAATTTATCTAGATCATCTTTGTATACAACTTCACATAGGATAATGGCACATACTAAACATTAGGATGCCTCTTAAGGTTCTACTATCGTTGCTCTTTAGGTCAAGCCATATATAAGCAATAATCAAATTAAGCCAAATAATTATTAGTTTCATTTTCTTTCAAGCCTAGCATAAACTACCATTAAATAAGGTAAATACGTACCTAGTAAAGCATTCTTAGCAAGTAAGGTAACTCGGTCACTTTTAAGACTTGACGTTAAATAGAATCACTAAATTTTAGTACTATCTTAATCATTTATAATTAACTCTTATTTCAACTCTTCATAGTCCCTTCTACACGACTCGTTCACCGCTTACTTAAACACAGAAGAAGAGAATATTGAAGAAACTTTGGGTTGAAACTATTAAAACATGGTGTTGAGAATAAAAAAAAAATATTTATGTTAATAGTAATTTTATTAATGAACTAAAATAAAGAAGAAAAGAACTTGTAGGTCTTGAATGGATGAACTAGCTAAACAATTTATGAATACCATTCGGTTGGTTCATACTAGCAATTTGTGATCTATCATAAACCGAACAAGCCAAATGGTAGTCATTGAACCAGCCAGATGATTCTTCCTGTCTTGTAATTTTTGTAAGATAACACCCTTGAACATCCGCATAACCTTACAACTTGATTACAACATCAACAACCATGACTTTAACAACTAAACATCATAAAATTACACCACTAATACACTATAATCAGACCCTCCATCATTATAACATAGCATACAAGTCCAACACTAATAAAAACTAAAACATTAAAGAAAATTAAGCATAAGTTAAAAACTTATTTTAATATTCAAAAGATTTGCAACATTACATATGTATAACCTTTCTTTTCCGTAAAATACATTCCTAATTCATTTTCAATAACCACTTGTAGTAAAACTAATTTTAGAAGTCCCAAAAATTCGAGACTTACCAAGAGACCTCCCTAGAATAAATGTTCTTTCAACTTTCCTTGATTTGTTTGTAAGAATTTGTTATTTCTTAGTTCAATCCAGAGAGGAAGAGATTAAACTACTTGGGGAAAATGATTAGTTATAATTTTATGCCACATTATTATCATGATCAAATTACAAAACCAAATATTAGAAATGTAAATGTAAGAATAGAAAATTTTCAATAAAAATCGTTTTTAACTTAAAAATAAGAGGAAAGAAAATAAAGAAAACAATTCAAGCATGGGTAAATAAAAATATAATATGAGATGATAGAGAAAGAGATAATATATATATATATTAGTAAAATCAAATAAATAATAAATCCATATCTAAGCATAAAAACCTGGATTTAATACAATATTAGCAGTACCATAAGAAGACATATCCTTTACAATCAGATTGTAATAACATAAGGAAAATCACCAAAAAAACAAGTCATCATAGGATTAAAGCTTGTTTTTGCTAGAAAGTTATCAAACTTTGCTTGCTTCATGGCATTAACCACAAAAAAAAAAAAAGACATTGTCCAAATCTATAACCAAATATTTTTGCAAGTGTATAGAATGGTGCACTTGGTGTGATAACAATTGTTACTTGTAATATAATTTATTGCCATAGACACATTAAAATCAATAATAATGCTTCCTATTCTTATCTTCTTTTCCAAATTTAAAGATTCAAAAATCTCTCATATTTCTACTTCAAGAGCTGAGGAAGGCACAATATTTTTTTAGAGAATCTAGTAATGACCTTTCCTTCCTTTTTTTTGCAAATCCCCCCTAATCTAGCCTTATTTCCTTATGACTATACCATTACGGTTAATTTTTAGAAGATCGCCCTCTAATGGTTGCCTATTGGCTTGTTTGATCTCAAGATAAATTCTTACTTTGTCATGTTTTTTAGTTGCCTACTATTTTGCAGCATTGGATCTAATCCCTTCAATCTAATTATGTACATTAATACCCTCTTTGAAAACTCTTCGATTTCCTTCTCTCCATATTCCTCCTAAGATAAAAAGTAAATCCATTACTTTTAGTTTGTCCCCTTTCTAGTGAATATTCCTAGCATATATGCATCATTTGATCTAATCTTCTAAATCTTCATTCTCTATTCTTGTCATGTTTAAGCCCATTATATCTCTTAATTCTCTCACAACCTTACAATATTGAAAGACATGCTTTACTTTTTCATTCTCCTCTTTACATAAAAGGCATTTTGGATTCACTTGGATTCCTCTTTTCCTAAGACTACCCTTAGTAGGAAGCTTGTTATGTAAAATCTACCACATAAGGATTTGGATGTGTAGTAAGATTGGAAGCTTCTATATCCAGATCTCTCTCTCTCTCTCTTTAGTATTGTTGTCTATGATCTCCTCTTAGCATAAATAAAAGTAAGTTGATTTTGAAGTAACCTCTCCATTGGCTTTAATCTTTAGATTTTTATTTCTTCTATGTTATCTTTTGCATAAAGGAATATGTTACCTAGTTAAGTTGCAATATAGGTATCTATTGGATATCCAATCACATTTTCCTTTCCTGTTCCATTGCAAACTTGATTAATAGTGATTGTTCTTGTATTTCTCATCAAAGGCCCTTCTAATTAAGTCAGCAATTTTTCAACAATAGTCCAATTATCTATCTAAAATCTAATGTTTCTTCCATTACCGATCTTAAATATAAGATGATCCTTAAGTCAAACATACATTTCCTTTAGAAGCTTAAAAAATCTGGTTCTAGCTTTAATTTAAAAGTTATCATGGAGGTACTTGTATTTGCCCTTAACTAGTTGAGTCCAAAGCAAATTCCTTTTTCTTTTCTTTTCTTTTTTTTTGACTATCCAACTTAGTTTAATAAAGTTGGCACAATTTCTTCTCCCTAAATCGAGTAACCTCTTGTACTTACCCTTAACTAGTTGAGTCTAAAGTAGAATCCTTTTTCCTTTTTTTTTTTTATTTTGACCATTTAACTTAGTTTAATAAAGTTGGCATAGTTTCTTCTTCTCAAATTGAGTAACCTCAGGCTACCTGCTTCTCTTAGCTTTTCTAGTTTATCTACATAATGTGATGGATCTTTTTGCTATCATCAGTAGATCCTTAAATTAAATCACTATTATTTTTTTTCTAGTTGCTTAGTTAAGCCTATAAGAGTAATAATTCCTAATGCTTTCTAATATTAAATTTGCCAAGAGTTTCCTCCCTATCATACTAAGTTTGGAAGCTTTTTTGTTTAGTAAAATTTCCCTTAACTTTATCCAGGATGAAGCATAAAACCACTCCTTTTAAATTTCTTGATTTTTTGATTATGATACCATATCTCTCTTAGGTTAATGTAAAAAATATCATAAATCTCAACCTTTAAATTGTCTTACATATTATTAGAAAAAATAATACAGGATTTTTGGTAGTTTACTCTTTTACTAGAAAGCCTACCAAATTCTTCCATAGTGTACTTCATTATCTAAGCATTTTCTTTGGAAGCTTCTCTAATAAGAAGAATATTGTCAATAAAAAATAAGTAAGAGAATTGAAGATCTATACCTCTAAGCTTAAGGGGCTTCCAAAGACCTTTCAATATTGATTTATGAATGATTCTACTCAAAATATCCATAACAAAAACAAAAATGCAAGGGAAAATTGGATCACCTTGTAAAATGCCTTTACTTACAAGAATACTATACAACAGAGATCTATTCATGATTAGTTAGAAGATAACAAGGATAGGCATTAGTAAATCAAATTAATCCACATATCTAAAAAATTAAGGCTAATAAGAATATGCTTGATAAAGTTCCATTTCACTTCATCAAAAGCCTTCTTCAAGTCTATTTTAGCAATCATCCACCTTGTTCTTCCTTTCTTTTTGGCTAAAGAATGAAACAACTGTTGAAAAATAATGATGTTATCCCTGATAGATCTTTAGGGATAAAGGTGGACTGCTTAAGACTAATAATATCATCTAAAAAAGTCCTAAGTCTCTAAACCAAGATCTTTCCTATAACTTTGTATATAGTTATGCATAGACTTATAGGACAAAAATCTTTTAGGTTATTTATATTAAACTCCTTTGGAATCAAGACCACTAGAGTCTTATTTAAATTTCTAAGGCCTTTTCTTCAAAAATTTGCTTCACTATACTATATATGATTTGTCCCACGATGCCCTGATAATTCTTAAAGAATCTAACATGTAACCCATCAATGTTAGGAGTTTTATTGTTAGCAATGCTCAATGCAACTTTTCTAATTTCCCTACCATTAAAAATATGTCTTAGAGCATCTTTTACTTCATCTTTCAATCCTTCAAAGGCTATCATCCATTTAGGAGGTTTTGAGAAGTTAATAATTTTCTTTGAAGAATATGGGGTATAGAAATGCTTAATAATTAAAGTTTTCAACTTAGTAACATTAGTTGTCCATTTACCCAAAATATCAAATACACTCACAATTCTTACTTTAGATCTTTTTGTTATAGTATTAACATGAAAGAACCATGTGTTTCTTTCATTATCAAGGATCCAATTTAACCTAGCCTTTGTTACCCATAGTTTTTCCTCCTAGTCTAGAATCCAGTTACTTTTGCAAGAAGCATTCCCTATCGAGCAATTTCTAAGTAAGTGCTCTCTGACTTACACTTTTGACTTCCTTTAGTTGTTGAATGGTTACCTTCTTATTTTCATGAATGATACCGAAAACTTCATTGTTCCATTTGTGCAATTTATTTGCAAAGGAAGGAAAATCATTTTGTATTCCAAAAGTCATGCTATGCTTAGAGAGGGAAAAAAGATTCATTGGTAATGATATGCAATGTATCTAGATAGATAGCATGTAAGTACTAATGGTAGTGGATAATTTTTTAAAAACTATCATTTATATTTTCACATGATGAAATTTTATTAGTATGTCATTAATTTATTTATATGGCGTGTTAGTATTATTAAAATTTTCTTTTGTAGTGTAGGTATGCTATCTGTTATCCTATAAGTGGCAGAATTGCCATGTATTACATCATGATTGGTTGAAAAATACAGGTTATATATTGGTATTTTAGCATGTTACATGGATGAATTAGTGACATTCGAGTGTTAATTGTATTCTAACATGTGAATATATAAATGGTAGTTTTTTTTTTTTTGAAAAACTATCCAATATAATAGATACTTATACACTATTCATTTAGACACACGATGTATAAGTAATAGTGAATCATTTTTCACACTACATATTCTAAAAAATAATTAAGTAAATTAATTTGTTGACTAAGATGTTAATTACATTAATCATATATGAGATTACTTATAAAAGTACATTTTTTAAAATCAATGATTATATGCATTTATATAAACACTTAAATAATTTCTTGTAACTACCATTTTGATTATATAATTACCTTGAAAAAGTATAAATGCAAGACACCAAATCCATCCTCAACACTTCAACATAATAGATTAATGCTAAAATTATGATAAATTACAAAAACACTTTCTCACATATGTTTTTATGCTTAACCCCTTCTTGAAATTAAGCATTTAGCTTCTTAATTATTAAAAAATGTGCTTTTCCTTTTTTACTGATATCTTATATATCTTTTATTTTATTATTTCTCACAAGTATTATCTAAGGGTGAAATAGTTAATATGGTCTAGTGTTGTCAAATTCTGCTTGGCCCTACGGTTCAACCCGATTTGATCTAATCTAGCTACGAGCCTCGTGAACTCACGTATTAGATTCTGAGCTAATAATTTTAGGCGTCTGTGAAAATTAACCGATTAAAGTAATATTTCATGTATAAATCTAAGAAGTTAGACAATGACATGTCGAGAGTCTGAAATATTGAAATATAATAAGATAATAGAATTTTAGCTAAAAATAGATAATTTTATTAAATTACAATATATTGTACAGGTAAATTAGGTAACGGAAAATAACCAAACACTAGAGATAAATTATTTGGATAAAAAAAATTATAAAGTAACCCAAAATAATATATAAATATAGTATTTGTACCTCGAGTATAATTATTATATATAATTATATACTTGAAAATGCTTAAAATACCCTAAAGTGCTCATAATTAACTAAATAATTATAGAAAAAATAATAAAAAATATCAAACAAGTGCTAATCTACTAGAATTACCTTAGTTAGGGCGTGACTAATCAATTTGAGTAGCTATGGGGTAATTAAGCAACTTAAGGACACCTAAGAACATGGATTTAAGTGTATAAAACTCCTGGAGGAAAGAGAAAATGCCGTATTTCATACCATAATCGAGGAATTTTCACCAATGCTCTCCAAAATGTAGTTTAATCTCTTGGGATTCTAGGAAAATTATAGAACTAGGAAGAAATTTAGGAAAAATAAGAAGAAATACTATACAAAATGAGCTTAACCCGTGAACCTAGGTGTAGAGGATACCTGGTTGTGAACCACCACCATCTTCCTAGCAATGGAGGTAATGCTTAGAAGTGCCAATAAGGTGGTGGCTAGAGGCCAATTTTTCGGTGAGTCTAATTTTAGTTAATTTGAAAAAATATCAAATTAGTTCTTAAAATTATGAAAAAATTTATTTGTACATATTTTTATATATACTTTTAGGAAAAAATATCAGATTGAAAATTTTTTAAGTGGATATAGTACTTCCTTAAGAAATTAAGTAAAAACCGATCAATTTTTGAAACCAATTTGAATAACCCTATCAACATAGTTTCTAAGCCAAACTTTTTCTAGGAGAATACTTATGTTGAATGTGAACATTTTATGAATAGATTTCAGACAAAAATAATTTAAATAATTTTTAAAGATTTTTAGGCCTTTAAATTGTATGAAAATTGCCATTTTTTTTGAAGATTTAGTGTATGAAGCTTAATGAAACCTTTGGTGTTAAGTTTTAAGATTTATTTGGATCACACTCTACTATAAAGAACAATCTAGAGTTGTGTGGTTTGAATTAGAGTTAAGATATGGGTAAGTTGATGGATATGGGCTAAATACATTAATGGGTAAGTATATGAATTTGAAGAAATTGGTAATATGGTGTTACTTAGTATGATAACCCTAATATATGAACATGATTTAACACATCTATAATTTGGAATATGATGTTGGATGAGATATTTTGAGTAAACTTGTAAAATGACCCCGTTCAAATAGTTCTTCAAGAGGTTAGTCTGTTAGAAAAGCGAGTTAATTTGTGGTCTAGAGACTTAATTAGAGAGTTGGGTTACATGAAATACTTGGTTGATATAGCATCTGTAAGTTAACTAAAAAATTCTTAGTAAGAAAGATGGTTTTTAGATACCTTCTCAGAGAGTTCCTAATTAATAAGAATATTTTCAAATACTTCTTCAGAGAGTTCTTAATTGACGAAAATTTTCCAAATACTTTCACATATATTTCTAAAATAAAAATTGGGTTAGCACTATTGATCAAATACTTATTGTGAAGGTTCTTAGGCCAAAAACAACATTAAGATAAATGTTTAGAACCTTATTTGGAAACTTCAGTAATAAGTTAAAACTTAATCTAAGACTTAATAAATATATTTAAACAATATGTAAAGCATTAAAAAGTAGTTATATACTTTCTATTTAGCAAAAATTAAAGTATTTATATTGATTGTTTAGGGACTTACAAAGGGATTAAGTACGAGAAGTAAGATTTACTAACATTGATATCAGGTAAGAGGTAAGTTTGGATCGATACTTAACAGTATGTTGGAGTATCATATCAAGATTTTTGGAAGATTAAGAGTGCTTGTTTGTGATTGTAGTTGGATTCTTTGTGCATGTGCTATGTGTGTGTTTGTGATATTGATTGATAATTAGGAATTGAACTTTAGGTGTTATTTTTTGCTTAAGCATAACATATATTGTATGTATGAACTTGGTTGCTTACCTTATATCTAAATTGATCTTGAGATGACTAAAATCTAACCAGACATTTACTAAACTTAACAGGGGTAACGATTAGGTCATTAGACTAAATATTGATACTTTGATTAGGATAGCAAAAATGGTCATTTTCCTACTTTTAGTCGAACTAAATAACAGGAGAGACGGTCGCAATAAGGTTAAGAACCATGGTTTGAATATTATTTAGGGAGGAGAGTGTCTCCATTGCATAAACCCAGATTTAGTTTGATTATGTTGCGTTGAAACTTCTCGAAATCAAGGTTAGAGTAGACGAAATTTCTTTAACTTCACAATGAACTTGTTAACCATTGTAAGATGATCTATTATTTGCTTGTTGCATTTTTCATTTAATTAATGATTGAACAACCACATTTGTTAATGTACTCTTATGACTCTATTCCTTCTTACTAGGCCAGTTGAGCTCACATCCCAATAGATTGTTTTGCAGGTGTGGAATAGAATTCGAGGATGCCTCTTTACAATAATTTGTAGGTTAGTTTCAATGGGTTGGGAAGTGAGGAGTTGAAAACTAATGAATGGATCAATGTTTAAGATGTTTTTTTTTTCTTTTATAGGAAGACTATAAGGTTTCTTAGGAGACCTTATAGTTTTTATTGGCTCGCTAATGTATCTATGTTATGTAATGAAGTCTTTTCTGTAGGATTATACAGTACTTTTAGAAGTCTTAAAACCTATGATGTATATAAAACTATGTAAAGAACTTAAACTATGTGTAAATATGAAAAATTATATTTTGTAAAGTATTACTCAATAGGTATTATATATCACAAGTGCCCATTTGATTGCTTTAGAGCTAGTTGAGTTATTGTTTGCCTTGTTTAGATTATATATATGTTAGTAGCTAAAGAGGATAGTTTTTAGCTTAGGTTGATTTATACGGTGGAGCTGTTACAACTCCTTGAGTTTGGGGCATTGTAGTTTTGGGTGGCATCAAAGTAAGGTTCGTAAAGAACTAGGCTTTGAAGCATCTAATTAAAATGAACTAGACATTAGGAACCTTAAGAGTTGGGGAAAAGTAAGTAGGGCATAAAAGACTTAAACCTATAAGTGTATACTTAAGTTACCTATGTATAAGAACCTAAATAACATGAATTGGAAACAAGTAAAAGATAATGCGAATACAACTTGTGTTGGGTTGTACTTACTTTCAAATTTGGAAGCATAGGTTGATTTATGCTTTTTTACATTTTGGTTAGGAAGGAGATGAATCCCCCATTGACTATTAAGTTTGGTTGCAAAATTTGTTATTGAAGTTAGCTAACTGGATGATATTTTACACTATAGATGAGATTATAATCACTTATAAGAAGGGATTATCTTAGAGTATAAGGGATGATTGGAAGGTTATGGATGATGAGTTAAGTCCTTTATATAATGAATACATTGTAGTTGTAGCTTTTGAAAAGAAATATATGCATGATAAGGGAATTGTATTTATGATGGTTCTGGTGTTGTACTTTTCTGCTATAGTGTAACCTAGTAAAACTTATCCACTCGATTTTGATTAGATCCCTATAGGAACTCTACATATACTGAGAGATTATCCACCTGGAATTATATATTGGTTTTCAAGATTTCCTTTGATTAGGTATGATTCGTCTCCAAGGTTGTACATATGGAGAGGCACCACAACGAAGAAAAACAAGAAAATAAAATGGGGAGTTTAGCAAATCCCTGAGCTATCTAGTTGGATATAACGTGCCAATAAGATCTTATACGGCTTAAGACTCGCCGTATGTGACACATAGGTCAAGTGATAGAGTTGTTCACTACAATTCTTACTAAAGTGATTGATAAGAGCAGGTAAGAGAGAGTTTTTCAAGAGAAAAGTCTCAAGGGTTTTTTATTAATATGTGAAAGTTTGTCTAAACCTTGATACATGTATTCTATTTATACATGGTGGCAAACTTATAAATAAAAAGGACTAAAAGGATACCCTAGTAGAATTCCTGTAAATACAAAATAAACATGAGGATAATTTAGGAAAAATACGGGAAATATGAAGTTTAAATAACATAAGTAAAAATAAGTCATCAAATGAGATATCCGTGTGAAAAGTAGATGAGCTGGGATTCAACATTTAATGGGGTCAATGCCTCGAATCCTATCATCTTCCATCTTTTGAAAAAGTTTCAACCTGAAACTTGATAAGTGATTACTCCAACTTCCACCTGGATCAAAGAAAATTTTTGCAACAGCAAAACAGAAATAAACTACAACAGCTCAGCTTAATGATTAAAGTAAATACAATTTGACTCTCTTTCCACTTATCATGAGTACGATCAACCAAACTCTTCATCAAACACCCCTTCCACTCATCATGTATCTTATCAATTACTCTTAAGTAGTTCCGACAGCTATTAATCATGGAGAATAACACAACTTCAGGCTCAAATATGTAATGAGCTTGGGGGACCTGAACTTGTAAGACTTCAAATTCTTGCTCAGCCTCAAGTACCTCATTTTTAGCAGTTATTACCTCATTTACTTCCTCATAACTAATTTCTTCTTGGGTCACCATGGATGGTGTAATAACTCCTTCATCAACTTCTTCTTCCTCTTTGATGGCCTCTTCCGGAGTTTTCTTTTTGGTCCTCCATCTCTCAATTGAAGTCCTAACAATCCTTAAATCATCTTCAAGACTAGCTGGTGATATAAGATAGAGCACAAGTTGTTTTTTGTCATAAAAGGAATAAGTTTTCTTCAAGGGCATGTAGCTCATGTTGTAGCTCATCTTCTATGGAGAACCTAAACACATGTAACAATCTTCATTATCAGTAAAATCACATAGAACTTCATCTTGAAATTTGCTAATGGAGAAGACAATTTTTGCTTGCTTCGTTACTTAAATCACCTTGTCATTATAAATAATCTCATATGGATTTGAGTGGTCTATAGTCTTGTAGCCCAATCTTCTAACAATAATTTTAGAGATAAAGTTCATAAGATAGTGACTAACCCAAATTGATATAATACCTAGTTCAAGTCTCCCCTTTATGTAAAATTTCTCTAGTGCCACAAGGTAAATTTTGAGCTTAAATTAAGTTAATGGCACCACAATCTACAATCTTTGATGAACACTAAAATTGCCATACTTTGGATCAAAGACAACTTGAATAAATCACCTTGGTAGTAGCATCAATGACAGCTTGGTAGTTCTATCCTGTAACAAAATAAGCACTGCAAGTAGGAATTTAATCAACTTTGTAGCTTGACATATAGGGAAGTAGCTCGGTAATTTACAATTGGTCTACACTTCAACAGTTTAGATCATAAGGCTACGGCTTGGTTCACAAAAGCATTAGTTTGGTATAGTTAAAAGAAACACTTTAAGCTTGGCAATTGATTTCCTTACAGGAGCTCGGTACTTGATTTCTCTCTTGACAAGGCCTACATAATTTCTACAGAAGCATAGCACTTCACCGTGGCTTACACACAAATTAGTAATTAGACTCAAATGCACTTATTTGAGACCGACAAGTCAACTAGCTGATCAATACTTTACTTCTAATATGTGTATACAAATAAGATAGCATACGCTCGAGCTCAGCAATTATAACGACAGCACGGTATATAGTGTAAACTGCATAAGCAAGCTCGGACAAAGGAATTTCTTAGTCAAACACATATACATAACTCCAGAGTAGCAATTTTCGACTCATGTGCACACAATTTTGCAGATTCTTAACAAGTTTCAACACAACAACATGGCAATAACCTTTTCAGCCATACATACTACTCCATTTTTCCCCTACTAAGATCAACACCTTCACAAAGAATTCACAAGCATTGACTACATACAATAGCCTCATCTTAGAGGATGGTATAACAATAGCAATTCAATAGTATAGTAGCGCAAAATCAGTATATACATAACTGCAAGCTTAGCATAGTTTTCTCCAATCTACTGTGTAATTCTACTACAAGTTAGCTCGGTACTTCACACAACTAACTAGATAAATTCAGCAATGTTTTCTACTTCAATTTTTAAGACAGCACTTTTTGACCTTGGTTCCAAATACATATAGCTGTATAGTAATTTACTACTGCTCGGCACAGTTGTACTTGTTAAATCTTCAATTCAGCTCAATTTTACACTTGGGACATAATAACATGGAGAGGTGTGAGTTTTGAACAACTCGGCAAATGACAAATAACTCTACCACAAATAATAGCTCGGTACCCTTGGTTTACGCACAGGATAGCACATACAAAATCCAATAGTTCAACAATGTTTTCACTAACACTTCAAACTAATAGCTTAGTAATGGAACTACTACATAACTTAGTTCAACTTGGCAGTTTTAAGATTATAACAATTTAGCAATTGAGTATACACGCAAGCTCAATACAAACTACGCATATTAGTTAACTCATCACACTTTCAACTTAGTAATTTGGAATGAAGCACCGCAGACTTTCGCTTAGCTTGGAAGCTTCTTTGTTACACATGCAATAGTTTGAATTTGTACTTAATTCAGCTTGATAAGTCAAGGAAAATAGCAGCTCGATCTCTCCTTGTACGGATTAATGAAAACTTCAAATAGAGTAATATTATAGCTCGACAGTAATTCAATTTGGTACATAACTCGACAACAATTCGGTAATCGACCAGATGTACAACACTTTAACTTGGCTTTTGAATTGCACCACTGACTAATATGCTTGGATACTATGGGAGCTTGGCAATTTTAGGGAATGGTCGATAGTATTAACATTAACCACTATGCTGACCAAGTTAGCTTAGAAATTGGATTCAAATTGGACAAAGCTAGAATTAGCTTGGCAACTTGAAGTTCAGTAGCTTGGAAAATAACTGGATGCAATAGTAATTCTTTTGGCTTGTATCTGTTCACATTACACACAATAATAAGCTCGATTGCTCGGCAATTATGAAAGCAACATAGCAAATATACGCAAGCGTTTACTACTTCAATTTACAAGTACACAGCAACTCGGACAACAACTATGTAGCTTGGCAATCTCATAATTTGTATAGCTTGGTATACACACTATTCTGTTTGGCAATAACTAGACTATGGCTAGGAGTAACTTTGCTCGGACTGTGCTACTGTCGACACTTCTTCACTGCATAACTCGTCATTCACTTCAAATTTCAATAGCTCTGATCTCGAACTTGTCAATACAGTAGTATATCATAGGCATAGCATAAACACTCTTCAATTTAGTGATATGACAGCACGTACGTATGTGACAGCTCGGCACCAATCAACACCAACTCTAATCATACATATAGCAGCACACATATAACGAGCTTTGGTGTACTCAACAATTTGTACAAATACAGTAGTTTGCGCAACAACTCACACCTCAATATCTTACCGAAACAGCAGTTCGCTATAACCACTACTCTACAGCAATCTTTACCATAGCAACAACAAATTGACCACCACCACATTAGAGAAACGACCACGTAGCCAACATACATGTAAACACAACAACTCATAGCCACCACTTTACACACTGTTATATGACTTACGAAATAGACAGACTCACACTTGATACAACCAAGACTACATTCAAGATACAACTGTACCAGTAAGTTTAAACCACCCATACAATTGTGACTATGCAAGTAGCTATTACCCACAACACTTGATTCCAACGACCACCACTGGATGAACAACAACACCATAAGGCTACAGCCTCACCAATAGTACTTACGACGACCACCATTACCACTGTTTGCTACTGTTGTAATGAAAAACTCCACTACATAGCTTAACTCCAATGACCACAAGAGCTAAACTCATAGAGCCAATTATACATTCCCAAATCCTAGCCATTGATTTTCTCTTAATTTCTCATGGGTTCAAGTAAAAACCTTTTTTTATTATTTTTTTAATTTAAAACAAACCTTAACCACCAATCTACAATTAATAGTATATAGCTATGGTTGGACACTTTATAGCCCCTATTCAAGTGCCTACGACCTTAATTCGAGCACTGTTAGGCCAATTGTACAATAGAACAATGGACTTTTGCTCCAGGTGTGATATACTCACCCTTGAACAACCATAACTTATACTATCAAGATAAATAACTCTTTCGAATTTACTTGAACAAATTGTTGAGTGTCTAAATGTAGTATAAAATCCTTAAGTAAAATATTACCTAACATACTGACGTTAAACTCGAGCCGAGAATCAAATGTTCTATTTTCTATCAATCGAATCTTCTCGTTGTTGTACTTATGTTCTTAAAATAAACACACTCATTGTGATAGCCACAAAAAGAGCATAACTGCCACCAATAGTACAAGAACAAAAACTTCACGTAACTTAATACACTCCTTTGTTGGAATTGCACTTTGATATCGGCGAAGCTAATGCATCTCTGGGGACGGAGAGGAACCATATGAATAAAAAAAAGAAAATAAAATGGGGGTTTTAGCAAATCCGTGAGCTATCTAGTTGGATATGATATACCAACAAGATCCTATACTGCTTAAGACATGTTCCTTCATTAGAACTGCACTTTGATACTGGCAAAGTTAATGCGTCTCTAGGGTCGTATGCACAGAAAGGTACCACAATGAACAAAAATAAGAAAATAAAATGGCAGGTTTAGCAAATCCATGAGCTATCTAGCTAGATATAACGCACTAATAAGATCTTATAAGGCTTAAGACTCATCGAATATGACGCACTAGTTTGAGTGATGGGGTTGCTCTCCATAATCCTTACTAAAGTGATTGGTAAGAGCAAGTTAAGGAGAGTTTTCCAAGAGAAAAGTTTCAAAGGTTTTTCATTAATATGTCAAAGTCTATCTAAAGCCCTATACATGTGTTTTATTTATACATAGCAGCAAACTTATAAATAAAAAGGACTAAAAGGATGTTGTAATAGCATTCCTATAAATACAAAATGAATGTAAGAGTAATTTAAGAAAAATACAAGAAATAGGAAGTGATATGTCTCTGAAGTCGAACGTATGGAGAAGCACCATAACAAAGCAAATAGGGAAAAAGTTAGCAAAGTCTAGGCAACTATCGAATGAATGTAACATACCACTCGATCCTACTCAGCTTATAATCCATCGGATATGACACATCGGTCCAAACTGAAAGGTTACTCGCCACTACTCTTTGCTAAAAGGAATAGATAAGAGTTGAAATGATGATGAGAACACTAAGGTTACTCAACAAGAATAATTCTATATTGATTAGTTTGTTGTTTTTGTGTACAAAAAAATGGGGGTTTATATACTTGTCTACTAGGGTTACTTTATATGTATGAAAAGAAAAAATGGTATTTTATAATAAGGTTACACGAAACATACTAAAAGGGGTAAAAGAAACAAAGATTATTCAGTACAAAAAAGAAAAAATCATTCTAGAAAGTTATGTTTAGGAGGTACGTATCATGTAGTGAATGGAAGTTAGGAATATGATACAAGTAGGCGAAACAAGAAATGCTGGCAGTTAAGGGTTGATCTGATTTGAACTAGGTCGGGGACCAATTACTTCTTCTAAACAAAAGTTAGCTTGATTTAGGGTCAAATGCCTATGGTTGGATCAGGAGCTTGCCTTGGCTATTATTGGGCTATCTTTTAGGTTAAAGCATTGCTACTGAACAGGGGTAGATCTGACATAAGTAAGGACCTGACAGTCAGGTCGGTAGGAGACTAGCTCAGGATAGGATCCCTATCTTGGCTATGGCCTAAAGCTAGGATCCTTTGAGTAAGTCTTGGGAGTCCTCTAACTTAGCTACTTATGATTGGTTCAGGGGTTGATTTTCATCATTTGTCTGGGGGTTGGAAAGATTTTTCCTCAAATCTAAAGCGGCCTTTACTCTTTCTTTTAGGGTGCTCGCAAGGTCTTCTTCTATTGGTTAGTAGGGAATTAGAACATTGAAGGTAGAAGAAACACTAGAGTCATTAGGCACCTCGATCTGGTAAGCATTGCGATTGATCTTCTTCAAGACCTTGAATGGACCATCAACACAAGGAGATAGCTTGTTTTGTCTCAAGTGTAGGAATCATTCTTAGCTAAGGTATATCCATACTAAGTCTCTTGGGTAGAAAGAAACAGTTCGAAGACCTTGGCTACCAATTTCTTATTGTCTCTAATTGAACTTGGTGATCTTCTTGGTTAAAGACTAATGTAGCTCATGCAATTCTTGGGCTCAGTTAACTTTGAATTGACTTTTTTTAGTAGCTGTTAGGGCGCTGATCATATCTAAGGTAATAGCAGGATTCAGGCCGTAGACGATCTTGAATGGGGTCTTCCCAATAGTGCTATGAACAGTTCGGTTGTATGCAAACTCTATACTTGGTAGGCATAGATCCTAATCTCTCAAGTTCTTCTCTACAACCACTCTAAGCAAATTGCCTAGTGTCTTATTCATCACTTCAGTTTGAGGGTGGCTACTGGAGCTCAATATAAGTTTAGTTCTAAGTTTTCTCTAAAAAGTCTTCCAAAAATAGATGAAAAATTTTATGTCTTAATGTGAGACAATAGTCTTCGGTACCTCATGTAGTTGGACAACCTCCTACAAAAACAAATCAGCAATATATAAAGTATCGTCAATCTGATGGCACAGAGTAAAGTGTGCCATCTTGCCGAAGTGGTCTACTACAACAAAAATAAAATCTTTTTCTCTGGATATTCGGGGCAACCCTAGGACAAAGTCCATGCTGAGGTCGGCCCAAGGTAAGGTTGGTGTTGGTAGTAGTATGTGCTCTCCATGGGGTTCTCTCTTCCCCTTATTTCGCTTACATACCTCATAACATCTTACTACCTTATGGACATCCTTAGCCAGACTAAGCCAATAAAAGTTTTCCCTTAACAAATTAGCTGTCTTGGTCTCCCTAAAATAACCAAATAATCTTCCGTTATAAGCTTTCTCGATTAATAGCTCACGCGTAAAGCAATTTAGAATGCATAGCTTGTAGTCCTTGAATAGATAGCCGTCTTTAAAATAATATCCTCTAACAACTACCCCTTCTTGGTACTGTTCAACAATGGGGCCAAAGTGAGGATCAGTAGCATACTACTTAGTGATGGGTGAGAATCCCAATAATTTTATCTGTAAAATGATCAACAAAGTTTGCCATCGTGATAGAGTGTTAGTGATCAGATTTGCTCTTCCCTTCTTATGCCATATTGTGTACGAGAACCCTTCCATAAACTCTAACCACTTGACTTGCCTCTTCGAAAGCTTGTTATAACTCCTAAGATGCTTCAATGAACTAGTGTAAATAATAAACTTTCGTGGCAGCAAGTAGTGTTGCCAAACAGTGAGGGCTTGGAAAAGGGTGTACAACTCCTTCTCGTATACAGAATAGTTCAGGGCTGGACCACTAAGTTTTTTACTATGGTAGGTGACAGGTTGTTGCTCTTATATTAGGACAACACCAATTCTAACTCTCGATGCATCACATTCTAATTCGAAAAGCTTATCAAAATTTAGTAGTGAGAGGACAGGTGCCGAGGTGAGTTTTTCCTTAATCTCTCTAAAACTCTATTTAGCTCGGTTGTCCTACCTGAATCCTTCAATCTTCTTCATCAACTCAGTCAACGAGGTAACTCTTGTATTGAAGTCTATAATAAATTGCCTATAGAAAGAAGTTAAGCCATGAAAACTTTGGACCTCGGTGACATTTTTTAGCATCGGCCATTTTAGAATAGCTCGGATATTTTCCTCATCTGCTTGGATCCCTTCCCTTGACACTACAAACCCTAAGAAAACCACCTCATTCTGGCGGAACGTATACTTCCTCACATTCCCATAAAATTTCTCAGTTCACAAAATGTCAAATACATCATGGAGATGTTGAACATGGTTGTCCAAGTCAACACTATATACTGGTATGTCATCAAAATACACAACCACACACCTTCTGATTAGAGGGTGCATCATATGATTCATTAACCTCACGAATGTGCTTAGCACATTAGTAAGTTCGAACGGCATAACTAACCATTTGTAGAGTCTGTGCCTAGTCTTGAAAGCAGTCTTTCACTCATCTCTTAATCTCATATGAATTTGGTGGTAGCCACTTTGCAGATCAATATTTGAAAATATCTTAGCACCATGAAGCTTACCTAACATATACTTGAGCCTTAGTATCAAGTATCTATATTTAATGGTAATTCGGTTGATTGCTCGGTTGTTGATGCATATGCGTCATGAACCATCTTTCTTTGGAACAAGTAGAGCTACACAAAGGCTTATGCTTTCCCTCACATATCTTCGCTCTATGAGCTCGTTTACCTATTTCTTTAACTTGGTAGCCTGCTTAGAGTTCACTCTGTATGCAAGTCGGTTCGAAAGAGTGGTGTCTAATTGTAGATCAATACAGTGATCTATGCTTCGGATTAGAGGCAATCTTCTAGGCAATTCTTCTGGAAATAGGTTAAAAAACTCATTTAGCAAGCTTCGGATCTCTTTTGGAATATTCTCTAATTCCCTCATCTCTAACAATCTCTTAACCAATAGGAACACGGGTTCATCAGCCTTCTTAGCAGATAAAAGTTCTCTTTGGCTCATCACCAAGGCCTTCTTCTTACTTGCTCGAGTGAGCTGATTATAGGTCTCATTCACTTGAGAGGGGGTCATAGGTTGCAACACAATATTCCTTCCATCCTTAACAAAGGCATAGGTGTTTTTATACCCATTATGAGTAACACGTCGATTGCATAACCAAGGTCATCCAAGTAGTAGATGTGAAGCTCCCATGGGGACGACATCACAAACTATTTCATTCTTGTACACATTCCTAACACTGAATGGCATGGTTACTTGCTCAATCACATGCAAGGCACTCTTATCATGAAGCCAATGTAGTTTGTATGGTTGGGGATGCTTAGAGGTTGACAGACCTAACCTTTGTACAAAGGACTGTATAACTACATTAGTATAACTTCCTCCGTCCACTATAATGGTATATAATTGTCCGTTGATGGTACATTTGGTGTAGAACAGATTTTTCCTTTGGTCTTCCTTGGAGTTCGATGGGGAGCTCAATATTTGCCTTAGAACTAAGGTCATCACTTCTCCCAGGTTGGGGTAGGCACACATCTCTTCCTCCTCAACTTCTGCCTATTGAACATCTTTCTACTCCTCAGGCTTACTCTTATCAGTGTTATCCACTACATATCCTCAGAGCACCATGATACGTCGGTTCAAATACTTAATAGCCATGTGTTCGAAGTCTAAGCATTTAAAGCACTTCACCTCACTAGTCTTCCATTTGTAGGTCTGCCCTTTCTGGTATGTCTTTGAAGTTGGCCTAACCTCGGATCAGCCTAATTGACCGTCTTGACCTTGTTAGCTCGCTCAAATGTCATTAGGTCTGTTACTCCTTTCCTTAGCTCGGTATGGCCTCTTTAGCTTGGCTTAAATAGGTTGGCACGACATTGAGGCTCGCGAGAATGTCAATACAGGTCGAATCGGAACATTTCTCTTCTGCTTTTCGACTCTTTGCGCGATCTTGATCGCCTCTTCTAAGGTATAAAACCTCTGTACTTCTACGATATTGCGAATCTCATACTTGATCCTAGAAATGAACCTTGATACTGTACAAGCCTTTGGTTCTTTACGTCAACTCAGATCATTAGCATCTGGAATCTCTAACATAGTCATCAATAGATTGGCTTCCTTGGCGAAGCTCTTGTAACTTTGCAAATGTATCTTGTAGGTAGGTCTCGGGTACAAATCTTCCTCTTAATGACCTTTTCATCTCATCCTAATTTCTAACACCTCGTCTCCCATCTCTTGTTCTGGTTGCATTTAGATTTTTCCACCACATTATGGTATACCTAATAGTCACTCAAACATAATAGAAACAAACTTACCTTGTTTTCGTAGTGAAAAACAAAGTAACAACGAAACCACACTTGCTATCACATAAACACACTACAATAGTTGCAGAAGGAATACAGTAGCCATTAATAGTAAAGCGAATCAAAACTTCACTGCAACTTTATGCAATCTCTTTCAGAATTGTGCTTTGATACCAGTGAAACTCATGCATCTCCGAGGTCAAACACATGGAGAAGCACCATAACGAAGCAAACTGAAGCAAACCAAAACAAACAAGAAAAAAGTTAGTAAAGTCCGTGTAGCTACCAAATGGATATAACACACCATTCGATCCTACTTGGCCTACAATTCGTTAAATATGATACATCGGTCTGAACTGAAGGGTCACTCGCTCTACTACTTACTAAAAGGAATAGATAAGAGTTGAAATGATGATAAGAACACTAAGGTTTCTCAACGAGAATAATTTTGTATTGATTAGTTTGTTGTTTTTGCATATAAGAAAATGAGGGTTTATATATCCATCCACTAGGGTTACTTTACATATATGAAAGGACAAAAGAGTATTTTACAATGAGGTTATATGAAACATACTAAAATGGGTAAAAGAGACAAAGAATATTTAGTATGGCAAAGAGTCATTTTGGAAAGTTATGTCTAAGAGACATGTGTCACATGGTGAATGGAAGTTAGGAATATGATATAAGTAGGCGAAAAAGGAAATGCTAGTAGTTAGGGGTTGATCCGATTTGGACTAGGCTGGGGACCAATTACTTCTTCCGAAGAGAAGTTAGCTCAATTCGAGGTCGAATGCCTGTAGATGGATTAGGAGCTCGCCTTAACTATTATTAGGTTATCTTATAAGTTAAAGTATTGCTGTTGAACAGGGGCAGATCTGATACAAGTAAGGACCTGATAGTTAGGTTGGCAGGAGACTAGCTCAGGATAGGAATCCCTGATGCGTCTCTGGGGTTGTACACACAGAGAAGCACCATAAAGAATGAACCAAAAAGGCAATAGAAAAGAAACTAATAAAGTCCAAGCAGCTATCGAATGGATATGACTCACTACCTGATCCTACTCAACCTACAACCCTTCAGATATGACACACCGATCTAAATTGAAGGGTCACTTGCCACTACTCCTTGCTAAAGGAAATAGATAAGAGTTGAATAATAACGAGAACAGTAAGCTTGCTCCAGTAAGTAAATCTATATTGAAAGTTGAATGTGTGCGTACAAGGAAAGTTGGGGGGGAGGGGTTTATATATTTACCCACTAGGGTTATTTTACACGTATGAAAAAACAAAAGGATATTTTATAATTACGTTACATTAATCATACTAAAAAGGGGTAAAAAGGATAAAGAATATCGAGTATGGAAAAGAGAGAACAATTCTAGAACGTTGTGTCGAAAGACACATGTCACTTAATGATTATACGTTAGGAATATGATACACAGGCAGAAACAGGAAGTGCTGAGAGTCAAGGGCTAACTTGATCTGGATTAGGTCAAAAGCCAATCAGCTTGGCAAAAAGGTTAGCTGTCTTGAAGTTAGACATCATTGGATCAGGTGGGTAGCTCGATTCGGCTCAGCTAGTTCTAGGCTGTCTTCTAGATTAAGACTTTGCTGTTAGGCAGGAGTATGTTAGACACACATGAGGATCTGAGAGACAAGTTGGTAGGAGGTCGGATTTGGATAGGAGTCCCTGTCTCAACTATGGCTTAGAGCTAGTATTTTCCATGCGAGCCCTTGAAGTCCTTTAGCTCGGCTTCTTGTGATTGGTCCAAGGGGTTGATTTTTATTATCTGCTTAGGGTTTGAAGAGATTTGTCCTCAAATTTGAAGTGATTTTTGTTTGTTCTTCTAGGGTGCTTATAAGGTCTTCTGTTGGTTGATGGGGAATTAGATCGGACACATTGAAGGTAGAGGAGACACCATAGTCATTAGGCAACTTGATCTCGTAGGCGTTGCTGTTAATCTTCTTCAAGACCTTAAATGGGCCATCAGCTCGAGAAGATAGTTTGCTTTGTCTTAAGTATGGAAATCGCTCTAGGCTGAGATGAATCCATACTAAGTCTCTTGGCTGGAAAGAAATAGTTCGGTGACTTCGGTTACCAATCTCTTGTTGTCTCTTATTGAACTTAGCAATCTTCTTCATGATAGACTGGTGCAGCTTATCCAATTTTTGGGCTCGGTCTACTTCGGAGTGACTTTCGTCAATAGTTGTTAGGGTGTCGATCATATCCAAGGGAATGGTAGGGTTAAGGCTATAGATGACCTCGAATGGGGTCTTCGCAGTGGTATTATGAACAGTTTGGTTGTATGCGAACTCTACAACTAGTAAGTATAGATCTTAATCCCTCAAGTTCTTCCCTACAACAGCTTAAAGTAGATTGCCTAGTGTTTTGTTTACCACTTTAGTCTGACCATTAGTCTGAGGGTGGGTACTAGAGCTGAACACAAGTTTAGTCCCAAGTCTCCTCCAAAGGGTCTTTTAAAAATAGCTTAAGAATTTTGTGTCCCGATCTAAGACAATTGTCTTCGGTACTTCGCGTAGTCAGATAATCTTCTACAAAAACAAATCAGCAATATATAGAGCATTGTTAGTTTTATGGCACGGAACGAAGTGCGCCATCTTACTGAAATGGTCCATTACAACAAAAATATAATCGTTCCCTCTAGATGTCCAGGGTAACCTTAGGACAAAGTCCATGCTGAGGTTGGCTCAAGGTAAAGTTAACATTGATAGAAGCATGTGCCTTCCATAGGGTTCTCTCTTCCCCTTAGCATACTTACATACTTCATAATTACCAACTACCTTATGGACATCCTTAGCTAAACCTGGCTAGTAGAAGTTTTCCTTCAACAAATTGGCAATCATGACCTCTCCAAAATGGCTTGAAAGTCCACTACTGTGAGCTTCTTAGACCAACAGCTCTCATGTGGAGTAGTTTAGAATACATAGCCTATGATCCTTGAACAGATAGCCATCTTTAAGATAATATTCTCCAACAACTACCCGTGCTCGGCACTATTCAACAATGGGACTAAAGTGAGGGTCAGCAGCATATTGCTCCGTGGTGAGTGAGAATCCTAATAGTTTTGTCTGCAAAGTGGTCAACAAAGTTTACCATCATGATAAAGCGTTAGTGACCACATTTATACTCCCCTTCTTGTACCAAATGACGTATGAGAACTTTCCATGAATTCCAACCATTTGGCCTACCTCTTGGGGAGTTTGTTTTGACTCCTAATACGCTTCAATGATTCGTGGTCAATGAAAATAACAAACTCTTGTGGTAGCAGGTAATGTTACCAAATGGTAAGGGCTTGGAAAAGGGAGTACAACTCCTTCTTATATACAAAATAGTTCAGGGCTGGGCCACTCAATTTCTCGCTGTAGCAAGCGACGGGCTGTTGTTCTTACATCAGGATAGCACCAATTCCAACTGCTGTACATCGCACTCCAATTAAAAGGGCATGTCAAAATCTGGTAGTGAAAGGACAAGTGCCGAGGTGAGCTTCTCCTTGATCGTCTTAAAGGTTCACTTAGGTCGATCATTCCACCCAAACCTTTCATTTTTCTTTGTCAGCTCGATCAATGGGGCGACTATTGTGCTGAAGTCCTTAATGAATTGCCTATAGAAAGAAGCTAGGATATGGAAACTTCGGACTTTAGTGACATTCTTTAGTGTCGGCCATTCCAAAACAACTCGGATCTTCTCTTCATCTGCTCAGATTCCTTCCCTTGACACTACAAACCTTAGGAAAATCACCTCTTTTTGGTAGAACATATATTTCTTTACATTCCCATACAACTTCTCTGCTCGTAGAATGTTAAATACTTTGTGAAGATGTTGAATGTGATTGTTTAGGTTGGCACTATATACTAATATGTCATCAAAGTACACAACCATGCATCTTCCAAGAAGAGGGTTCATCACATGGTTCATTAACCTCATAAACATGCTCGATACATTAGTTAGTTCGAATGGCATAACCAACCATTCGTAGAGTCCACGCCTAATCTTAAAGGTAGTCTTCCATTCACCGCCTGGCCTCATGTGAATCTGGTGGTAGCCACTCTATAGATCAATCTTTGAAAATATCATTTCACTATGAAGCTTGTCCAATATGTCATCAAGCCTCGGCATTGGGTATCTATGCTTAATAGTAATTCGGTTGACCGCTCGGCTGTAGATGTACATGCACCATGAATCATCCTTTTTTGGAATGAGTAGAGCTAGCACAGCATAGGGGCTCATGTTCTCCTTCACATATCCTTGCTCAACAAGTTTGTCCACCTATCTTTTTAGCTCAGTAACTTACTTAGTGTTCATCCTGTACGCAGGTCAGTTTGGCAGGGTGGCACTTAGCTATAGATCAATATAGTGCTCTATGCCTCAGACTGGTGGCAATCCTTTAGGTAGTTCTTCCAGAAACAGGTCAAAGAACTTATTTAGCAATCTTCGGATTTCTTCTAGGACATTCAACAGTTCCCTTATCTCCATCAGTCTTCTAACCAATAAGAACATGGGTTTATTAGCCTTCTCAATAGATCGGAGCTCTCTTCAACTCATAACTAAGGCTTTTTTCTTATTAGCCTAAGTGAGCTGATTGTGGATTTCATTTACTTGGGATGAGGTTAGGGGTTGCAACACAATCTTCTTTCCATCCTTGATAAAGGCATAGGTGTTCTTATACCCGTCGTGAGTGACAAGTTGGTCGAATAACCAAGGTTGTCTAAGCAGTAGATGTGAAGCTCCTATAGGGATGACATCGCATATTACTTTATCCCTATACACATTCCCAATACTAAATGTACGGCCACTTGTTCAGTTACATACAAAGCTCTCTTATCATGTAGCTAGTGCAACTTGTAGATAATATGCACAAAGGAATGTGCAATAATATTAGTATAACTTCCTCCATCTATGATGATGGTGCATAGTTGGCCCCTGATGATACACTTGGTGTGGGACAAATTCTCTCTCTTGTCCTCTTCAGAGTTCGATAGGGAGCTCAAGACTAAGGTCATTACTTCTCCTTAATCAGCATAGACATGAGTCTCCTCTTCCTCTTCTACTTTGGGTTCTCCAACATTCTTTCCTTCCTCGGGTTGCTCTCATTGGTATTATCCACCATATCTCCTCGGAGTACCATGATATGTTAGTTCGGACATTTAGTAACTATGTGTTCGAAGCCTAAGCATTTAAAACACTTCACCTCATTAATCTTCCGTCTGGATGGCTAGCTTTTCTCATAAGTTCTTGGGGTCAGCCTAGCCTTGGGTCAACTTGACTATTCTGCTCAGCCAGACTGGTTTACTTAGCGTTCATCAAGTCAGTCATTCCTTTCCTCAGTTCGGTATGGTTGCATCGGCTCAACTTGAATAAGTCAGCGCGATATGAGAGCTCAGGAGGATGTTTGCCCAAGTAGGCTTGGAACATTCCTCCTCTACCTTTTGACCCTCTGCGTGATTTTGATGGCCTTGTCTAAGGTATAAAATCTCTGTACTTCAACGATATTATGAATCTTATACTTGAGCCCAGAAATGAACCTTGATATTGTACGAGCCTCCAGTTCTTCCACATCAACTCTGATCATAAGCATCTAGAATTCTCTGATATAGTCATCAACAAGTTGGCTTCCTTAGCGAAACATCTGCAACTTGGCAAACGTATCTTGTAGGTACGTTTTGGGCATAAATTTACCCTTCAACAACCCTTTTATCTCGTCCTAAGCCCTAACAGCTTGTCTCCTATCTTTAGCTCTAGTTGCATTCAAATTCTTTTACCATATGGTGGTGTATCTAGTAAATGCCAACACAGCAAGTTGGACCTTAATTGCATCCTCATACCCACAATACTCATATACCTTCTTGACCCTCTCTTCCCACTCTAAGTATTCATCTGCATCTCCACTTCCATTGAAGGGCAAGATTTGCACCTTAATATTGTCTAGCCCTCAAGGAACTCGGCGTCCTCGTCTCTGCGTTTGGTAACAATCAACTTCTTCTTCACCAAACTCTTTGACATCCACCTCCTTGTCATCTTCCCCAATCTCCTCTAACTCCAGTCTTCGTCTAGTGGCTCCTCCAGCTCGAGGGGGTCGAATTGAGTGATTGGTTCGATTGCCTTGGACATAGTGTCTCTTAGGGGTGCCATCCTATAGGTTTTATTGCTGTACACCTTAGGGTTGTTGCCGATTAATTTGCATTGTGGTGACTAGACTCTCAACGAGGTTTGTGAGTTTGTCAAGCTTGTCATCAACGGACCCTGGGGTGTTACTACTATTATGACCACAATCAGGTTAAGTACCATTACCTTGGTCACCAATAACTCCCTGAACACTTAAATCTGACATAGTGTAATACCTTTTCGAACAGATTAACAAACTTACTCTATTGTCACAATGGAAAACAGAGTAAAACAGAGTATCAATGAAACCACACTTATGAACACACACAACATACTGTAGTAGCTACGGAATAAACACAGTAGCTGTAAACAGTAAGACGAACAAAAACTCCATTGCAACTTCACATACTCCATCGCGGAACCATGTTCTGATACCAGCAAAGTTGATGTGTCTCTGGGGTCATACACATGGAGAAGTACCACAATGAATGAACCGAAAAGGAAACAGAAAAGAAACTAGCAAAGTCCGGGTAGCTACCGAATGGATATGACTTACCACTTAATCCTACTTAGCCTACAACCAGTCAGATATGACACACGGGTCCTAATTGAAGGGTCACTCGCCACTACTCCTTGCTAAAGGGAATAAATAAGAGTTGAATGATAATAAGAATACTAAGGTTGCTTCAATGAGTAAATCTGTATTGAAAGTTGAATGTGTGCATACAAGGAAAGTAGGGGGGCTTATATACTTGCCCACTAGGGTTATTTTACAAGTATGAAAAGACAAAAGAGTATTTTACAATTACGTTACATTAATCATATTAAAAAGGGATAAAAAGGATAAAGAATATCAAGTACGGAAAATAAAGAATCATTTTGAAACATTATGTTAGAAGGCATGTGCCACTTGATGGCTATACATTAGGAGTATGATACATAAGTAGAAATAGGAAGTGCTGGGAGTCAGGGGTTGACCTGATCTAGATCAGGTTGGGAGCTAATCAGCCTAGCAAAAAGGTTAGCTGTCTTGAAGTCAGACGTTAATGGGTTAGGTAGGCAGCTCTAGTTTTGGGCTATCTTCTGGATTAAGACTTCGCTGTATGAGCACGAGCATATTGGACACACGTGAGGATCTAAGAGATAGGTTAATAAGAGGTTGGATCGGGATAAGAGTCCCCATCTTGGCTATGGCTTAAAGCTAGTATTTTCCATGCAAGCCATTGAAGTCCTCTAGCTTGGCTTCTTGTGATCGATCTAGGGGGTTGATTCCTATCAATCTCCATTTCGGCTATGGCCTAGAGTTAAGATCCTTCGAGCGAGTCCATAGAGTCCTTTAGCTTAGCTACATATGATTAGTTTAGAGGGTTGATTCCTATCAAGAAGTTTAAATAATATAACTAAAAATAAGTAATCAAATAGGACATCCATGTGAGAACTAAATGAGCTGGGCTTTAGCATTTGGTGAAGTCGATACCTTAAATCATATCAAGGACTGTAGATATTGAAGTATCCTTGCAATCACATAAGTTGGAACCACTTATAGAACCTCCTAAGAGTCTATTCCCAGTTTAATGAGAAAACGTATGTGAGAATATAAAAGAAGAGGATCTTGAGGAAGATCCTGAAGAAGATCTAGAGTATAATTTAAAAGTAGCAATAACTCAGGTAAAAGCGAAAAATAAAGTTGAGGGGGAAGTTGAAAATGAGGTGGTAGCTAATTTTGGAGATTAAGTCAGAATTCAAGTTGAAGTTAACAAAGCACAAGAAGTGAATCAAATTGGAGAACCCAAGTTGGTGAATGAGGGTATTGAGGATGTGCAGGAAGTTGTTTATGCTCCTAAGACCCCTGAATATATAGCAGAAGTAGGAAATGAAAATATAGATTTAAATGCTTTTGAAAATTGATCTCATTTACAAGATATTGCAGCATTCGATGAATCAAATAAAGGAGTAAATAGAAGTTCAACTACTTTCAGAATTTATAGATCGTATGGTTTATGTTATGAACTTTGTTATCTAAGTGTTTTAGCCTCTTTTTGATATAAATATTATTTTAGAATTGTAAATATACTTTTGTACTTGAGGTAAGAAAGATGTATCTAGAACTTATGTATTAGGAAGTCCCGATGTAATTTTTGTTTATACAGTTATGTTTATATGTAACTAGTGATGTTAAAAGTTCAATTTAAATATAATTATCTGATGTAAAGCTAAATTATGATGTAGTTCATTTCTTATGTAAAAGTTTAAGTGATGATGTGTACTCTTGAGTTGTAAAGCTGCATCAGGAAAAGTTAATAATGTAATAAGTGTAGAGTTTTGGCATATTGACTGTACTTTAAGTTAAATATTTGCATTGAGCATGGAATGAGCAGGTCAATAACAAGAAAATTAGTATGTAATATGAATTGTAATAGGTTATTTCATACTATCATTAGGTCTAAAGGTGATTACAGGTGATGTAATAGTATATAAATGTATATAGGTGATAATGTATTTATAAGTATTAATTCAATGCTATTCTTCGTTGAACCAAGATTTAGATAATTTAGGTAATTAAGTCTATATCATTATATATATACAGGATATGTTTAATTAAGCAGGCTGCAAATGTGATTGATCACAGATTGATGAGTAGTTGGAATTCTTCGTGTTAAAATAAATAGAAAATGCACTTTCAAAACGTTGTTTAGATACTTCAAAAACTCATGCTAACCACTAAGTAAATAGATTTTAAGTGTAGGTTAAGTGAAATATTGTGTTAATTAAGTAAATATGGTAGAGGAAGGAAATACGAATATGGATGGAAAAAACTTGGAAATGGAGAACCACTTTTAGTTCTACCTACACAACAAGATCAATAAAGGAATGATTTACCACCAACTCTACCTCTCCTTAATATGTTGGACCATGCTCAATTTGCACAAATGATGGTGAACATGCAAATTATGATCCAACAACAAAGAGTGTTAATTCAACATCTCCTAGTAAGTGGAAATGCTACAGGTCAAAGACAACTAGAAGTGGAGCCAAGAGAACACCGACTACTAAAAGTTGGTAAGCTCACTGAGTTTATAAAAACCAATTGATATTTCGAATGAGAGATGGGAAAACTAGCTGTAACCGATGATTGGTTAGCCCAAATCGAGCGAAGTTTCAAAGCTTTTTTAAGTACTAGAAGTGCAAAAACTTTCATATGGAACGTTCTTATTAAAGTCAGGAGCATGGTTATGGTGGGACTCGAAAGCATGAACTTTGTCAGGACCACTTACATGGCAAATATTTAGAAAAGAGCTCAAAAATGACTATTTTCCTATGAGTGTCCAAAACCAAATGACTGAAGAATTAATGAGTTTGAAAAAAGGTGCAATGAATATGGTGCAATATGAGACGGAGTTTAACTGGTTGATTTAATGTGTGCCATAATCATATCGAAATAACCTAAAGCTTAAGAAAGATATTTTTCTTAGGGGATTTGAGCTTACGATGAGATGCAAGCTTAGGATTATGGTTTTAAAACCTATAATGAGGTAGTAGATAAGGCATGTGAGCTTAAAAACAACAGGATACTAATGTAGTTAGAGTAGAATAAGAAGTTAAGTAAGGTGAATTGATTTAGGCCTACTTTTAAGAGATTTTTTTTTTCTAGTATTGGAAGTAGTAACTCGAATCAAAAAGGAAAAAAGTTAGCCATAATGACTAGTGAAGTAGCCCAATCGGACAAAGGGTGTAGTTTCTATGATAAGAATGGAAATATCAAATGTTAGAAATGTGGAGATCAACATTATCTTCGCCAGTATACGCAGTTGAAAGGAAAATATTATTTGTGTGGAAATTAGAATCATATATCTAAGGAATGCCTAAGGATGAAGAATGTGAAATGTTATTGTTGTGGACAAATTGGACACTTTTCCAAATGCTATATAATGTTGGAAATGTGGGGATCAACATTATCTTCGCCAGTGTATGCCGTTGAAAGGAAAATGTTATTTGTGTGGAAATCAAAATCATATGTCTAGGGAATGCCTAAGGTTAAAGAATGTGAAATGTTATTGTTGTGGACGAATTGGATGCTTTTCCAAATGCTATATGCAATTTGAACCAAGAGTTAAGAATGCTGGAGGAGCGGAAATTGCAATGGTCCCTACATATGTCTTTGCATTAGAAAATATAGATGAAGACAGTAAAGAATTTGATGAATGGGTGGAACAATATTTCTATGAAAGTTCGAATAATGACAATGATAGTACAAATGGAGGTGAAGTAGGCTTAGTAACAAGTATGTACATTAACATTAACTGCTAATTAAGAGTTGTAGCGTAAATTATATTTAATGAGATAATTCTATGTGTTAAGTAGAACAATAATTAGTAGTATCATAATAAATTCTTAAAACTTGTAAGTTACTATAATAATAGTATAATAGGTCATGTGAATATAATAATAGTATAGCATTTAGTAATTATTAAGTTATTAACTGCCCATCATGTAAGTTTATAATGCTGGTTGATGTTTTTTGCCGACTTTGTTTGGTTTGATTAATACATTTTTATTCATCGCAAAATAGAAAGTTATTAACTACCCATTATTTTATTTTGAGATTTTCTTTGGTCACATTTATCTCTCTCTTCTTGCAATTTCTCAATGCTTATCAATGTCGTTGTTTCCTTTTTGTTTTCATTCTTTCTTAAAAAGTAAACTAGTTTCTTATATTTCTCGATGGTTTGACTGTTAGTCATAGAGTTTTGAGACTCGTCAAAATCTTAATGTTTTAAGATTCTATTTTGACATATTACATGGCTTTGGAATCAAACCAATAGTCCCAAAGGTATAGTCTCACTCATTTTACTTTCTATTTAATCGATATGAAGTTTCTAGGTTTATTAATTTTTTCTTGGATTTTAATCTAAAGATTTTTTTTTTTAATTTTTCTTAAGATTGAATCTCATTTCCCATTTTCTAATTACATCAAGTTGGCATTGATGATCTTTTAGTTTATCTTTATGGTCTGCTAATACCATTCATTGTCAAAACCATTCAAACCTACTAACTTCTTTTTTTTTTTTTTTTTTTTTTCTAGAAACTTATTCTTGGAACAACTCATTGTATGGGAAAAGCTTATATGTTATTTTTATACACTATTTTCTTTCACTTCATTTTTCAAACATTGACTCCAATTGTTTTCTCCATTTCTTACCTTTATTCGTTTTAATTTATTTTGCCTTTTTGATTCCTAAAATATTGGATTGCATTGGATTGAGGATGAAAAATTTTAGTTTTTCTTGAAGTAATGGTGATAGTTTGCGTTAAGTGACATTAGATATGGATGATGAGGGCCTACAATTTTTATATAATTTTTTTGCCTTTTTGATTCCTACTAGAAAACAACGCATGCGCATTGTAGGTGTAAAATAATTAAAATATTTTAATTCAAAATTTCAATAAGGAGGAATTACATATGTAACTAAATTAATATATATACAAATTGCTTGCAAAAAAATGAAAAATAAAAGATTAATTGTGTATGTTTCTTTATAAAAAAGTTATTCCAAAATAAAGAAAAAATGTTGAACAATTTTTCTTTTATTATTATTATTTTTTACCATCTCATTGTTAATTGAGAAATATAGTTCATACAAAAATTCAAAGCATTATTTTAGTTTGTTTATAAATATAAATCTCGATGTTTTTTTAATTTTACAATATTAATTGTAAGCCTCGTAATAAGGAGTTTGGGGTTTGGTTCGTAAATTTAGGATGGTCAGGTAAGTTGTTTAATCGAACTCAAATTTTACGACGAAACTAGAAATATAAATAAAAGTGATCCCATGAGTATGGATCTAGATAAAATAAATAATAAAATAATTAACTATTATAATATTGAATTATATGTATATTACCCATTATTTATAGGAAATACGTAAAACGAGTTCTGATAATTAACAAATCAATAAAAATAAATTATATGCAAACTAAAAATCATAAAATAACTTAAATAATACTTAGAAATATTTATTTGTGCCATATATGTATTTATATGTAGGTAAAAATACGTGAAATTACTTAAAATACCTAGAATATGCTAAAATAATGTAAATTAATTAAAGGAAATTCATAAAAATTAAGGAAGAATCAAGAAAAATTCATGAAATGCATGGAATGGTCTAGAAATAGGCATGGAAAGCTCTAAATTAAAGAAGAAAATTATTCAATGAAATTGAGACGAATGGAAAGTAAAATAAAGAAAAGATAAGGACACTTAGCACAAAGAAAATTAAAAAAAAAAAAAACTAAACCAGCCCTATAAATTAGGAAAGCCTTTTTTGGAATTCATATGGAAATGTGGGGAGTTTAGAAAAATTAGAGAGAGACTAGAAAAAGAGAAGTAGAATTTTAACAAAAAATTACAAAAAAAGTGTGCAATTAAAGCTTATAAAGGGAACACATGTCCATAAACCACTTGGGAATGAATGGCCAATACCACCAGATAGTGAACCCCACACCTAAAGTTACCGATAAAGGTGAAGTCACCATTGGTGGCTTGAAGCCCTTTAATTGGTAAGTTTTAATTTCCTTTTCAAAATTGTTTAATTTCTTAAAAATATCAAATTTGTATGGAAAATTATGAAATTTGGTATTATGAAATATTTTTGTATGTAGATTTAGCAAAAAATATTAATTGGATAAAATTAGGCCTTAAGATATACTTCTCTTAAAAAATAACTAAACTTGACTTAGTTTTCGATTTCGATTTAAACAATCTTAATAATGTAGTTTTGACCTTGAAATTTTTGTATAAACTATTTAGGATATAAATAATAATGCTATGAAGAGTTTTTCTAGAAACTTATTTTCTAAATTTTTATTTAAATTTTTAGGTGCTAAAATCATGCATAAAAGGCCATTTGTGGGCTTAATTTAGTAATTTAATGTTAATTTGGTGAAAATATTGATTTAGTATGTAATTAAGTATCTTTAGATGATAGTGGATGATGTGGGATGGTATTTGTAGAGTTTGAAGTATTGGCTGTGTGCAATATGCATATTATGCAATAAATAAGTATAAATGAATAATAGGTAAAATGATATATTTAAGTTAATTTTATGATTTAGGGTGCAATTAGATATTTTGAGAAGTTAGATACTAATTAAGGATGGTATTAGTGGTGTTAGAGAGATTAGATATGTGTTAGATGTGTAAATTAGGAAATAATGGATAATATGTATGAGGGAAATTAGATAAGTAAAATAAATTAGGTTAAAATTGATTATATTATAATATTAGGAATATTATATAAATCTGATTTGGAATGTGAATTTAGGAAATTATGTGAAAAATGTAGGTTATACTCACATTAGCAACAAATTCGATAGTTAAATTAGGAATATAGCGTACCTTACCAACTAAAATACTGGTTAGAAGCTAAAACAGAAATTAAAGATACTTAAGTATAGTTAGATGAATTTCACATATTGGTTCGGGAGGAATTCATAAGATTTATAAATAAAAACAATAATTAGAAGCTAAAAGAAAACTTAATTTAGAAACTGATTTAGAAATCAAGTCAGAAACTTGGTTAGAACTAATTTAGTCATAAGAAATATAGAACTTAAATAATTGAGTAAAATTATAATTTTAAACTAAAACTTAGAATTTAAAGCTTATATATATACATACACATATGTATAAGTGTTATGTTAAAATATGGACAATTTTTTAATCAAAAATTGATTCAGAAGCAGAATTAGAATTAAGATTAATATAAGTATATTAGATAGTAAGTAAAAACCTAAATCAAAGGTTATACTTATCAAATAAACGACAAGAAAAATGTTAAAAGGCATTTAAAAGACTTACAAACAAAGGGTAAAAAAAGAAAAAGGTAAACAAAAACCTAATTCAAAAGTTGAAATCGTAATTGGAATAAAAAGCAAATTTGAAACTTGACTGAATAAGAGAAGTAATCATCAGAGACTTAAACCTAAATCACTAAATATAAGAAGACCATAAACTAAAGATAATCATAATTTAAATTATAAAATAAAACTTATCTATAATAGTTATGCGGAAACTAAAACAACATTTATATTATAGAGATTATCGGTGATGGCCTGTGTAAGTTACATCTTTAGTGAGTAAGTGGGAAATCCAAGTAAGTTGGGATCGATACATTATTATATTTTGGAGTACTTTTTTATAGTACTCGGAGACTTAGGATTATATTTGATTGTGTTTAATAGATAGTTAATTGTGCGCATGCCTATATGTGCGTATTTTTGGATTTGATTATATGATTTTAGTTTCATGTTTTGGATTGAAAATTGTATGATTTGTATGAAATGCTCGAACACCTTAAATCGGATCTACTTAAATATATGACTGTAAGTCTAAATTGGACCTACATAGCAATCATTAGGGAAATGTTTAGGGTTTTTCGGTTAAATATCGACTTCTTCGAAAGGAATAACGCTAGATAGCATAATAGGTCCCTTCTTCATCCTTAGTCGAACTAAGTGACAGGAGAGTAGGTTGTGATAAGAGTGGAGTCAATGGTTTGAAGAGAGTCGTGAAAGGAGCAGTGTCTCCATTGCACAAGCTTGGGTTTGGTTGTGAGTTGTTGAAATATGCGCTAAACTCCTAAATCTGAATTAGAGCGGGTGAAATTTCTCTAATCTAACGACGAGCAAGATAACGTCATGTATTGTCATTTGCTTGTGCATGCATTATATCTAACTAATTTTGTTAATAACTCTGTTTATGTTTGATGTATAGTTTTAAGTGTCCGTCCTAACTTATTGAGTGGTTGGTTGCTCACATTTCTACTGATATTATTGTGAGTGCTAGCTAAGAAGCGGTCATAGAACTACCATAAAATTAGAAACCACCGGATCCTAGAAAATAAGGATATAAAATAGAGGATCGATTACACTATTAAGTTTAGATTTTATCTTTAAAGTTTTTAGTATTAATTTATGTATTACTTGAGTAGATTGTGATTAAGTTACTCAATTTTATAAATATACTTAAGTTATTTTAGTGTAGATATGCATTTTTCATAATTTCATAAATAAATAACATGTTTAGTTTATAAATTGTTTACTTTAAAGCGGCTTAGTTGTGGATGTCTTGTATCAATCAGGTCTAAGATAGCAACTGTTAGGTTAGTTTTTATCTTAAATTGGTTTGTACGGTGAGACAATTACGACTTTACTTCTTTGGGGTGTAACACTAATCATTTAGGCATTTAATAAAATTCCAGAATTAAACAATTAGCTACATATATTTAAGAAATATATCTCCATACGTGATCGTTTTAGTAAAATTCCAAAATCACAAATAAATATATATATTAAAGAAATATATTTCTACATAAGATGTGAAGAAAAGTAAAAATTAAAATTATTTGTATAAAAGTAGGGGTTTGCATGCAAAGAAAGTAGGGTTTGGAGAGTAGAATTAGAAGAGGAGAGTGAGCACATGAAGTAAGTTGATGGGTTGGTGCTTGATAAGGAGATTAATGGCCTAAGAGAAATTAGGAAGAGAGAAGTCAAAATGAAAAAGAAATCAATCAAATTGACAAATTTATTCATATTATAATATATTTATAATTTTAAAAGTTTTTTTAGTATATATGATATTGATAACTCTATTTGATACTACCAGAAAGACCTAATATACAAATGTTATGGTGGTTACTCTTTATCTAATTAATTTATTGTTCAATACTTGCAATCTTAAGTTATGGTATACTACGGGATGTTAACCAAGCATTCATCTCTCTAAGAGAGAGAGAGAGAGAGAGAGAGACGAGCCCTAACTTGATGTTGTATGCTTTATGCAGCATTAGGTGGGTTTTGCTACATTGTGACACCACCATATCATTAAAAGGGGTTTTGCCTCATTGATTAGGAGTGACATCAACATCCCACGTATATGAAAAATAAAAAGCAATGAATGTGATAAGGAAAAGAAACTATGAGTGAGTGAGTGAGAGAGAGAGATGAAGTTTAGAGAGAGAAAAGGAAGAGCGAGTCCTAGTAGTTTATTTTTCTTTTATGTGTCCACTACTTTTTCTTTTTCATATTTTGAAATGAAATGAATCAAGTGAGAGATCGACGGCTATAGCAATAATAGAAAAATATTAAAAATGAACCTATAATATTTGTTCCAACATAATGGCAAATTTATGCTATGTTAATGTAAATTTCCAAAAAAAAAAAAAGTCTCTTTTTAGTTATTTTTATGTTTGTTATTGTTATATTATATAGCAAACATGTAAACACATACCTCTGATATGTATGTAATTTAAAATATATTGATACTTGAACTTAAATTATCTATAACATTAAAGTAAAAAATTTATTTTAGACATATGAAAAATCGTTTTTATTTTTATGTAATATTGCATCAACCTCACATGCCAATGAAATAACTTTCAACATCTTCATGAAACAAATATATGCAACATTATTTATGATCTTACTATACCATCTTTTGATGTTTTCTTTTAACATAAAAAGATTAATTCATCAAGACTATAACTGCCAATTGCTTTCATAAACCTTTTCCCATTTCCCTTTAGATAGCAAGTGCATATTCCATTTGGGAGAATTTTTTTCCAAATTTATTATCCATTTAATACATAATTTTGAGCTTAAGAAACAAGAATATCAAACTATAAACTCATAATCCTTCATCAATAATTTCAACAATTGAGAAATATTTTAGCTTTTATTTTATTTTATCTTGATTGGAAGCATTTTGAGCATTTTTTTTAGCATTTAAAAAAAGAAATCGAGGCTTATCATTTTAGTTCTCTTCTCTCCTTATTAGATCAATCAAGATCATACATTGAAACAAATTTACGATTTTGAATCTATAAATATGAAATCTAAACATGATCATGGTTTGTTAGAAGCATGATTATATTATATGTATTTCATTTTGTTTGCAATTAGGGTTTAGCTATGATTATAGGGTAAGTAAAAAGAAACTTTAAGGTGATGGTATCTAACAAGGACAATGATGGTTCCCATAACACCACAGAAAGCTATAATCGAAAAATTAACAAAAATAAATTATGTATTATATTATTGTATATAAAAAATCAAGTTAAAGTAAAATTATTATTTTGTTTATTTTAACAAATATATTTATTAAGTATTTGTGTGTTTGTATATTTTTTATACATTTTTGAAACCGTTATGCTTAATTTTTTTATTTGTTTAATCATAGATAGCAACTATGATTCAATTTACTAACTATTTTATGCTTTAAATTTAATTTAATTATAATGTTGTATTTTAAGCATTCGGGGATTATATGCTACATTTTAAAATTAAATTTCTATGTAAACAGGTGAAATATGAAAGTTAGTTGTCCCACTATAATATCATAGGAGATTAATATGTTTGTACGGTACATTGATGTGGATATTAATAACTACTTACTATTGTTTGATATAACAAATTATTATGTATTTATTATAGTTTGAATATAATAGGATATTGTTACGTATTATTGTGTGAGTTTGACTATACATGATATAATTGTTATTGTACATTAATGTGTATTTATATAATTTGATTGTATAATTGGATTATAACATAGTAGTCATTATTACTTCACATTAATATGTATTTATAATAGTTTGAATGTATGAGAATATAATTATTGCAATTATTAAATATTGTTAAATGTATTACATTTTAATAAGTATAATTTTTTAGCATAATATTTGTAATTAAGAAGGGGATATTTGCTTAATTTAATAGATAATTCTTTATGCTGTTAACATTAGCCTGATAATGATTTGTTAGAATTACTAAGTATTCAAGGACATTGAGGTGTTGTTTGATAAAATTAAAAGGTAAAGTTTGTGAGAATATGCTAGACACCAAAAGTTAGTTCTCTTATTTCAAAATTATGATATCAATTAGCTAATATTAAAACTAAAATTTCAAATTTCTAAACATAAAATGCTTTTTCTTTTTCTTCATAACTTAGTTTGAATCTTTTTCTTCTTACATGTTATCTATTGAAGTTTGTAGATAGTAATTTATCATGAGATTCATAGAAATAAATATGATTGTTAAGGAATGATATGTGAATTTGAAAATTTAAATGATGATAATAATACATATGATGCTAAATGGTAACACTCTTCCACTGTCTTATTTAAATTTGATCGTTTTCCTTTAACCTCAGATTGTTTTGCTAGATCATCCCTTTAGAATTGACATGCCAGTGTCTTTAGTAATATTTCTTTGTTTTACATATGCAAAAGTTCAAATAGTTATTATTTTCTTTTAAGATTTTTTTATGATTAACATTCATTTTTCCATATTGGTAAATTATATTTACAAAATCTTAAAATTATGTAACTTGAAATTATATTTTGTATGACCCAATTTTTATAAGATGCTTTGTTTATTTTGATACACATGCATTTTGTGTGCATGGTCGGCTAGTATAACATACTACTTTTAAAATTTCCCAAAGGCAATATTAATTGTCATTTATGGATAACTAATACGTGGTGATTTCAATTTCATAAAAAATGGATTGAATTTAGTGTCAGCTAAAATCCAATAATGAGAAATATGAATTAGTTGAAAATTTTGTAGTACAATTACTTAAAAGTGACTATATGTAGTTATTTTCTAACTATAATTGATCACTCTTATTTACAATAAATAAGGTTAATTCGTGGTAAAAATGAATGTATAAACATTGAAAATTAAATTGCCAATGGCCTTGTGAAAAAGATATCAATAGGTTTATTTTTATTATAAATGGACCTTATTTACTATACATAAGGGTGCTCTATTGTAACTTAAAAGTGACTGCAATATATTATTACTTTTAGATGACTAAAGAAAACTAGAAAAATAAATAGCAAATAAGTTATAAGAAAAAGAAAATGGAAAACTATGCTATTGCATTTGGTTCACAAAATAATTACTCTTGTCATATGAAAATTACAAATTTTTTTTTTCAAGACCAAAGAAATAGTCATTCCTCGTTTTTTTCTTACATATTTTTGTACATTATCCATGAAAACTTAATCCAGTAATCATGTCATGATGTACGGTAGGAATATATTGATATTTTAGCTATATTGCTAATATACTGTTCATGTCATTTTAAAAGTAATTAAATAAAATAATATTCATTACTTCTTTATTCTAATCTTTAGATAATACAATCCTATTTTTATTTTATTTAATTATCCTAACCAAACATTATATAAGTGATTTGATATATTGTGACCTCGTAACGGCTTGTTATTTAGCTCGTCTTTAAGAGAAAAGTTTCAATTACCCTATTCAGATAGTGACTTTAGAAAGTTGAAGTTTGATTAAATATTGAAATTGGGCCAAAAATATTAGGTAATTAATGTAAAGTTAACCATGTAAAGTATACTGATTTTCTGATCTTTTCATTAATACGTGGCGGTTTAAGATTAAAGGAAACATATCCCTAGGGAAGCATAGAATTTGCCTTACCAACGGGCGGATCCACACCAAAAAGTGTAACGTAGATTTTGACGAGAGTGTATAGGGGGGAAATAACATTGAAAGAACAGGGACATGGACATGCAAGTGAAGGAAGGAAGGAAGGAAGGAAGGAAGGCGCTTTCATTTTGGCATTGTGCATGAAATGATTCTTCTCCGAGCGTCTCAGCCTACAACTACAACGCTGCAGCATCAGCAGCACCTTTCTATTTTAATTCACTTTTTTTCTCGTATCGGTTTTATCTATATCATGATAATATTTTTTTTTATACATGTATATATATGTAATACGTGTAATGTTAGAGTCTATGTATAAAATATTGAGATTGTTTATAGACTCAAATCTTACGTAGAAAAAAAATTGATAAATTTTTTTTTAAATATGAAAAATATGTTTTATCCCTTCTCCTCCACACTAGTTGGTTCGCTACTTGCTAATTTATTATGATATATTTATTAGGTTACTTATTATCTTTTCTCAACTTTCTTATATTTATTCCACTCATTTATTATTCATTCATTTCCCTTCTCAATTTTTTTTTTTTTTTTGTTTTTACTTTTCTCTCCCCCTCTCCCTCCCTCTCTCTCTCTCTGTCTTTGTCTCTCTCTCTCTCTTTTAAGAATCATCACAACATAAGACCTTCTCTCTCTCTCTTCCTTCTCTCCTAAACAAACCCAGCAACACAATACAACCCATTTTCCTCTGTTGTGTTTTATACTTGTTTGTTTTCTTAAAATACGTAAGAACACACATACACATAGAAACAGAGAAAGAGAGAGAGAGAGAGAGAAGATAGAGCGAGTGATTCATGGTTTCTGAAATTGTTGCGTACCTCCTTTTCTCGGTATTTGTTCCTTTTTCCTGCTTCCCTTTTCTGGGTCTTCGTCCTTTCCTTTACCCTTTATGCCTTTCTTCACTATTTTTTTTTTTCCTTCCCATATTATTTTTTTTTCCTCTTTTTTCAGGGTATACAATCTTGGGTTTCCTCTTCTTCTTCATGGTAATGTAATGTTATATGCGAAAAACTGATTCAGACATATATATATATTCCATCAACAATCATGTCTTTGGATACCTCTCTTGAAGGTACTAACTCTTTTTATATGAATGGAATCTGAATTGCGAAAAAAGCCTTGTTCTTGTCACGAGTATTATGTTTTATGTTTTTTTTTTTTTTCCTTCTTTTATGATAAAGGTTACTGCTTTATGATTATATAATTGTATTTTGTTGCTGAGATCTTAAAGATCATAACTTTATCTGTTAGAATTGAAATTATGCTTATTTATTTATTTGTTATTAATATTGGATGTTTTGTTTTCTATTAATGAAATGTTAAATTGTTTTGCAATCGTACATGTTGTTGTAGATAGGTACGTGTTACTGCTCAAGCATGTGGCTGTGCTTAATTGTATTAATGAACAAACAATTTTTTTTTTCTTGATGAGTTGTTGTACCAGAAGAGGACCAGAAATATTAATTCTCATTGTTAGTACGGTTTTGGAGAAGTCAAAGGAGAGGGTTTTCTTTTCTTTTTTCTTTTTTCTTTTTTGGGTTTCTTAAGAAACGAAGGTTTTACTTGTGTATTGCAGCTGAGTGGCAATGTATTGCAAAAAAGTCAAACCATTATTTTGCTTGATTTATAAAATGAAAGTCTATTTCTTTCCATTCCTTCTTCACTCCTTTTCCTAGTTTCTTTATTTGGTGTTCACATCCTCTGCTATTGAAATAAATGTAATTTTAATCCTGAGCTATCAATGTTCACTTTAGTCATAATTTTTAAAATATTAAATATCTAAGAACTTGCAATTCAGTCCGTTATGTTCATCTGACTATTCTTTTTGGGCAACCACACGACAGATGGACTGAATCAATTTTAGAGGAACTTCTTCTTTTTTTTGGGTTCTAGATTGAATTTTGAAAATGGATGGACAATTTAGCCGTAAATTGCATGTTTTCCCATACTAGTTTGTCGCTCTAAATCTTATGATTTGTCTATGTAAATTCCAAAGGGGTTGGCCTGATGTTCACACCCTGCAGCTTTGGAAAGTTTCAGCAATTATCTACATGTTTTGAAAAATAAAATTATTCAATTTCACTTTGCAACTCAGCCCTGGACAGTGTCCTGGCTACGCTTGTGGCATGAACCAATGAAATTGTGACTAGGTTTGTTCCCACTAATGACCGTGGTGCCTTCTGTTGCCATTCATGCAATTGTGAAGTTTTTATGATTGCTTGTAAATTTTCTCTTGGCTTTGATATCGTTTGATGTTGGGTGCATAGGACTACAGAGTGAAGAGTCAAACATTGCCAAGTGGATGAGGAACAGTGTCAGTTCTCTCATTATTCCATTGTTCATTGTGCTTTGAATTATTCTTGTTTATTTCCCTCTTCTGTATGAATTTACAGGCCATGTAAATGTGTAGTCTCTGTGTTATTTAGTTGAGTTGTAATTTCTGTGTCTTCTTGCTGTCTTAGACGCTCTGCTGGACCCATCAAAGTGCAGTAAAGCCAGTTTGGAAGAGAAGAGGGAATTTGTTTACCAATTGTCAAAGTGTCCAAGTGATGCGATTGAAAGACTGCAGTTATGGAGTCGCCAGGATATTCTTCAGGTACTTTGTGCAGAAATGGGAAAAGAAAGGAAGTATACTGGTTTGACAAAACTTAAAATGATAGAGCACCTTTTGAAACTTATATCTGAAAAGAGATCGGCAGACTCTGTTGATGTCCCAGATGCTGAACAACAGTCTTCTCATAGCCCTAGACAATCCAAGCGGCAGAAGAAAGCCGACCAGCCTTCTCGAGTTCCTGTTCCAGTCAGCATTGTTTCAAACAGCACTGTTAGTGACACAGGCAGTTCTATATATTGTAAAAACTCGGCATGCAAGGCTACCTTAAGCAAAGAAGACAAGTTTTGCAAGAGGTGCTCATGTTGCATATGTTTTAAGTATGATGATAATAAGGATCCCAGCCTTTGGCTGATCTGTACTTCAGAGCCACCTTTTCAAGACAATTCATGTGGCATGTCATGCCATCTCGAGTGTGCTTTAAAGCATGAACATTCAGGCATTGGGAAAGAAGGAAAGCGCATGAGTGTTGATGGATGCTTTTCTTGTGTATTTTGTGGAAAACTAAATGATTTGCTCGGGTAAAATTTCTTGTATTCCGAAATCAATCATGATATACATTCTAGTTTCTTTACTGCAGCTAACAGTTACTCTTTTCCTCTTCATATTTCTCTTGAAGTAGAATTATCTTTTGAATCAAAGAAGTTAGCGTGGCTAGTTGCATAAAAAGCATGAATTACTACCCTCAAAGAGAGGAGTTGGGTTGGTTTGAGAAGGGGAGGGATGGGGTGGGGGTGTGGGGGTTGGGGAAAAAGACCAACATAGTCTACTCGTGTGCATGCATCATTTTGTGTGCTGAGTATGAGATTTTTCTTTTATGATATGAAACTGATAAATTTATTCCATCAATCAGTAAATATTATGCAATTTTTATTATCTCATGAATAGCCACTTTTTTATGTTCATTTTGGAAGCTTTGTGTGACATCTGATCAATTTAACCATGTGTAAGCAATTTGCATGTTGTAGGGACCTAATTTTTCATGCATAGGTGCATGAATATACAATTCCCAAAAGAAATTGAACTCCATGGATTAGAATTTATTTTGACAGTGTAGTTGGTGACTTTACTGTGCTGAGTGGATCCTTGAGCATATGTATTTATTTAGCAAATATTGGATAAGTGCTGGTAATACATACTTGAGTGGAGCTAAGGGGATTGCTGATTAGCAACTTCTTTTGGTAGTTTTGAAGTTTTATGTTTGTCATCTTTCTTAAGTTACTTTTCTTTCCTTGGCTTTTTCCAGTTTAATCTGCCTTTTGCTTGTTATTGGTTGTGAACAGCTGGTTTATCTTTTTTTCTCATCTGAATATGCAACAGTCGAGCCATAAATTGCACCCTTTGGCTTCAAAATTACTTAATGGTTATAGCCATTCAAATGGAATGGGAAACTTGGTTGCAAAGAGTAGATTTAATCCTTTAGTTGGTGAATGTAATCCTTTAGTCGTTGGCTCTTAAGATTTCACAAATTTGCTGATTGGATTGACTGCATCATCTTGTTACCATCATAGGTTTTCTGCATGCTTGTATTAGTTGTGGTATGAGTGGAGATAAATATAAAAGGTGGTTTGTATTGGTAGGTGTACCTGTTAAGTTGTAAATCTTAAAGGGCACATAGAATCTATAGACTTGAGATCTTGAATTCCTTGCTCGTGGATTTAAAGTTCAATTTTTAGAGTAGAAGGTCTTGAATTTGAATGCCTACCCTGTCATATCACCCCATTTGATTAAATTGTCCTCTTATTGGCCTTCAGTCAAAGTAGTCTATAATTGATTCAAAGTGTTGGCAATAAATTCAAAAAAAGCTCTTACAGTAACTATAAAGTTAAGCTTTAAGATCTGTCGGTCATGGAGCTAAATTTCAATCATACCTATGGATCTTGTCAACCTTTAATTGTTAATAAAGAACTTTAACATTAGAAATGGGATTTTTAGCATGTCACAGATTATAGGGAGCATAATGTTGATTATGCAATATGGTTGTTTTCAAGTGGATAATAAGTGCTACTTGGAACTATTTTTTTTTTTGCTTTCAAGAATATCCTTGATTTCAGTTGTCCAATATTTGGTTGTTGTCCCGGTTATCAATGAAGCACTGATGATTTAAAATCTTTAGGGCTGATAAGTTAGTATTCTTTCTAGAAGTTTCTTTTCACCTTTATTCGACATTACCTGTTGTAGCTGTTGTGGGTATTGATGACTAAGGTCATCCTTCTACATTTTCCCACCATGTCGAGGAAGTTATCCAATATGGTTCCTAACTTGCTGCTGTTTTATGATTTATTGCCACACATGGTCATCTGAATTTCCATTCTCCCATTCGCCCACTTCTCCCCCCTTCCTCTTCCTGTTTTGTAAGTCCTGCTTGTAATTTGTTGTCTCATTCAACTGGCTCTGGCAGCCTGAGTGCTGTTAAATTAATTTTTATACTTTTGTCAAGTTTGATCTTTGTTTTAATGATTCACAGATGTTGGAGAAAGCAATTGTTGATGGCAAGAGAAACGAGAAGAGTGGATATTTTGTGTTATCGCGTTGCCTTAAGCAAGAAGCTTCTGAATGGAACACAAAAATACCAAAGTTGTTATGAGATTGTGGATGAAGCTGTAAAGAAGCTTGAGGCTGAAGTAGGTCTTCTAACTGGTTTACCTGTAAAAATTAGTCGTGGAATTGTCAACAGGCTTTCAGTAGGTCCTGAGGTCCAGAAACTTTGTGCTTCTGCCGTGGAATTACTGGACTCTTTCATTTCCAAGGCCGCATCTGATTCATCTTGCCTTCCTCGGAGACAAGGTACTCCATCTTTTACGGTAGCGATTGTAGTAGTCATGTACATTGGATATTTGTTGAGTGAATATTTTGGTGGTGATTGAGTGGACAGCAGTGTGTTAAAAATATTAGCAGTCAGTTTTGGATTCCCTCATTGTGATGCCTTTGTACCTGTTAATTGTTTGATTTCCCAGGTAGAAAATTTTGAAAGTGCACTTACATGCATAATGCATGCAACGAAAAGCTTATGCAAATAGTGCAAATTACAACGATACTTTCTGAATACTATCAAAATTACACTTAATGTCCCAAATTTCCAAACAGTGCATTTATATCCCTTGAAAATTGTTGATAGTACAAATTCCTCCTCCAACATAGTATTGTGTCAATCCTTTTTAATTCAATATAAATTTTATTTTTTAGGCTGATGCAATACATGTTTTGACCCTTATTGATTGCTAAAATATCAAATTAGTCGTGAGAAACTCTTAAATCACATGATGAATTGGCCCCAAAAGCTACTAATTGCAACTATATATTGGGATAGATCAATTTGTAGTGGATTGAGGGAGAAGTTGTGCGATATCAACATTTTTAAAGAGGTGTGCATAAACTATTTTAGAAATTTGGGGAGTCTGCAATTCTAATTGTTTTCCTAGGGGTTTGTAATTTACCCAAATAAAAGCATCCCTATAACGCCATTAATAACAATAATAATAATCATTATTCTTTCATGTCCAATCCATGCAGATACAGTTATTCCAGCTTCTAATATGCTGCGATTTGAGGATATTGGTGCCAGATCTCTTACAGTATTAGTGGGTTCTGGAGATTATCCTCTGGAGAATACTATTTGGTACACTTTGTGGCATTGCAAAGCATTTGAAGAGGATTATCCAGCGGAACCCACATGCATTCTTGCCGCACAAACTCTGAGATTTGTTGTTACAGGATTGGTTCCAGCAACAGAATATTCTTTCAAAGTTGTGGCCTCTAATGGTACAAAGGAGTTAGGTATGTATGAAGTTCAAGCTTCAACAAGTGGCATTGATGAAGTTGTAAATGCAATGGTGGTTGAAAGAAGTCAAAGTCCTGCTACCAACTGTAGCAGCCTTTCGAATCCCTCATCTGTGGAAGATGAAAGTAATAACATAATCTGCAACCAAAACGATAATCAAGAGGGTGGTTATCTTTCTTATGGCCAGGGTAATGAGAAATTTACTTCCACCAGTTTGCCTAGTTGTGTTCTCAACCGGACTGGAATGGGTGATGACGGACCTAGAGATGCCGTTCCACAAGTGCTGGAGGAACGTTCTATGAGGGTCCCTAGCTCTTTGCCGAATTCTGATGTTTTGAATGAGGGAAACAAGCACTCTAATGACCGTAATACAGAGGCAATGAGTACTGACGATGGGTCAGTTGAAGTCCGCACTGGCCTGGAATGTGTACCTTTTGCAGGGAGTACAGATGTTGGTTTGCCAATTACTCCATGCAAATTGGAAACTTCTAAGGATGGAACGGGGAGGGTTGTGAGATCAAAGTCGAGCAACAGGGATCTTGAGAGGGGAATTGGGAAGGGAGACACGCCCCAAGATGGCAGCACATCAAAAAAGAGGAGTGGGGAAAGAAGGGATGAGGAATGCACTGCAAATGGACTCTCCGATAGGGATTTGGAGTATTATGTGAAGGTAATTCGGTGGTTAGAGTGCCAGGGACATATTGAGAAGAACTTTAGGCAGAAATTTCTTACTTGGTATAGCTTAAGAGCAACTTCACAGGAGGTGAGAATTGTGAAGGTGTTCATTGATACCTTTATGGAAGATCCCAAGTCTCTTGCCGAGCAACTTATAGATACCTTTTCAGATAGTATAACAAATAAGGTGTCATCTGTTGTGCCGGCTGGATTCTGCATGAAGCTTTGGCATTGAGCAGCAGATTTTGCAGGGGGCTTCATCCATTCGAATTGAATTTAATTGTTATTATTTAAGCTGGTCAAATTCTTTCGAGGATCAACATTCTTAAGATAGCATCATTTATATTTATTCTTCAGTAGGCAATTGAAATGGTGCTGTGAGTATAGTGAATTTCCGTGCGTTAGGATTTCTTAATGGACTTAAATTCTTGCTCAGAGAATTGGTGGTTCACTCAAATATGTAAGAAGTCTTTAACTGTGTTTCTCTCTGATATCATTGGTATTTCTATTCAGGGCAGAGATGAGCTTTCTGTTGTTGTACGTTAGCTTTTTTGTGTTGATGATCTTGAGAGGTAAGAGCGACAGGTTTTAAGAAAGCTTCCCTTATGTGCTCGTGGTTGTGTCTCTCCACAAGTCCTCCGATCCACGCTTCTCAGCTGACATATGTCCTCAGTCAGCCCATTTGGACGAAATTCTTGTAAGGAAACTAGTTCATTGATGATGAATCGATCAAAATAGTCATCGTCTTTGGGGCCGGCACTTAGCAAGGATGGATTATTAGTACATACCAAATGAAGCTACACGTGTATGTGAATGAAAACGTGTATCAAGTGGAACCGTGTAATGACAATAAGACCTTCAAGTCAACTTCATGTGTTGCATTTAGCAGATGCATGATGATATGCCGCACGAGACAGCGGTACTGCATTTGGTAGCTGCAAAATGATCTGCAACTTGCTTAGCTTGGTTTTTAATTTAGCTTCATCCTTAGTTTGGTCTATCGCCTTAGCCTGCTCGATATACTGCATTCAAAAGCTTCAAAATGATCTGCGGCCTAGGGAGAGTGGTGCAGAAATAGCAGTTGCAGTACAAGAAAATGGCCATCGTTGGAACTAGAGTTTATAAATAGGTTGAACTTACTTACAAACTACTTAGATCGATAATAGTGAAGTGCAGTTGGAGGTTTATAATATTAGATGGGTTACATCCTGGGCATAATTGAGCTTGAATTGAGTATTAGATTAGTTCTACTTTTAACTTAGAATATTAATATCATTTCAATATTATAAGAAAAAAAGTATTTTTCGAATGAATTTACTTAGAATCGAATTTAAGCTCAAAATTTGAACTCAATTAAGGTTGTATCTAGTTCGAACTTTGAAACTTTTAATCGAATTTAAGCTTTAGTTTAGTACTATATTGTCTTAGGTCACTCTCTCATAGTTATAGCCCTAAGTTGAGTTGGAAGTGGTTAATTGATGGTAACAATCCTCTCTTCGGAAACTGCCTTTGCTGTCTTCTCTAATATAAGGAGAATCTTCAATTATTTTCAGTGATCATTGCATGACAAATATGACTTTTTACCCCTCACTAGTGATTCTTGAACTTGAAACAGTCATAGCTGTTGGTTCTACCTTATCTAGTCGGAACCGTTACACTTCTTGCCACATGATTAAGGTTCTTCGTCTTATTCCATGAAATCAAAATTTAGGACTTAAATTTTTTTTTTCTTTTAATATACCCTGTATCTTTTCTCAAAGTCATTAATGGGCATAGCAACCGTTTGGATTGTCTAATTCTTGATCTACTTCTAGCTTGGTTTTATGTATATGTTTGGGGGTTTTATCTGATATCTACTTTATTTAGGTAAATGGGAGATTTTAAAACCGTACCAAGATGAAACACAATGTAGAATGCAGCTTATTTGTCCCCATTAACATAAAGATTATGTTAAATGCATCACAGCCTATATTTTGCATTTTCATTTTGGGATCCATATATTAAAAAATCTTCATCTATGTCGCTGATGTGGCATACAAACGACATGAAATATCATTTATGTAGCTACTTCAACGATATTTTTTTCTCAAAAATAGATGACATGGCATAACATGCAGATGACAGCCGGAAAAATTTAGGCATTAGATCAGTAAGTTTAATGGCTCTTAACAAGATTTGGGTGGAGATTTTTTTTTTTTTTTCTTAAATTCGTGTGTCTAAGTATAGGTTTTGAAATGGAACAATAATAAACAGAGATTCAAAGAAAAACCAAAAAGAATGTATACACATACATTGTCCTAATGCAACTATCAAAATGGACTGCATGCATAGCTTCCACAGTGAGTAATTGAAGAAGAAAGAAGAAAGCCCTTTAATTCTTCTTCTTCCTCTTTTTTTTTTTGTCCTTCCTTCCTTGCTAATTACTATTACAACTATTGAGGAGGCTACGCTGGATTATAAAGGGGCTTAGCGAAAAAGAGAGATCTGTAAAAGAGGCTTCTGTGAAGCCCACCTTCCTGATACCACTATTCTCTAGCTAACACTGAAATTGTTGTTACATGACCTCAAAAGTTTGGAGCTGAATTTTATATTTGCCACAACGGACAAGTGGTGTCACGTACCTTTTCTCTTTGTACGAGGTGCACAGCAACTGGTACTATAAAACTAGCAGCTGCTTCCGTTAATGGAATCAATATTCAATTATAATACACAAAATTCCACTTCTCCTCACACCCCCAGTTTTCCAACTCCTCCTTTTCGATCACCAGCGCGGTTTTGTCTCGTCTCTTGTCGCTTTACACAGGCATGTGAACTAGCCCTTTTATATTGTACTCGTTGATCTGATCATTCCTTAACTATACAAATCTCTTCACTGCTGTCACTTGTCTTTCAATATCTTCTTTTTGATACAGTTTGGAGTATGTCTGCTGCAAAATTTAGCCCTTCAGGACCAGCTTATGTCGGGTTGAGTCCGAATTCGTCTAGACGACTTCTGGGTAAATATGCCATAGGGTGGCAGAAGAAAACAATCTCCAACGGATCTAAAGTTCATTGTATGAAGGTAACTCAGAATTCTAAATTTCTTGATGCAGGGTATGATCATATATATATATATATTAATTATATATGATCATACTAAATTTATGAATGGAAACGATGTAGGGCTGAATCTAAATAAATGATCATACTTCATTTACTCACTCTTGCGATCAGAAGGTTTTATATTGTCCTTTTTGTGCGATTCAACAGACATGGAATCCGATCAACAACCAGAAATTTGAGACGTTTTCCTACCTTCCTCCTTTATCGGATGAATCAATTGCAAAGGAGGTTGATTACATAATGAAGAAAGGATGGGTACCATGTCTAGAATTTGATGAGGTATGTACAACTTAAAACAATGGATCTCTAGTATGCAATTAGTAAAGCATTTTGTGTTCCTTAAGTTGGGGTGGGGTGACAAAAAAAAAAAGAAAAGGTGATTACTCGTATGTAGAGTGAAATCATGATAAATTTTGTTTGACAACCATCCGATCTCCTAGCTTGAGCTTGTTGATTATGATTTTATAGGACTATAACTAGATGTAAAGTCCACTTAACAAAATTGAAGAACTTCATTTTTTTTTTTTTCTTGCTTCATACGGTCATTCATGCTGCAATTTCCACTGCAAATCTGATTTGAACTTAGTAACATTCTTGTCCTCTTATTGGAATCAACATCTCCAATTCTAGTAATTCAATTGGCTGGAGAGGTAGTCCATAAAAATTACCAATCATTTTTTCGCAAAGAACCTTTTCTAAACTTTCTAGACGTTTGTGATCATCAGAACTTTAGAAATTTCAAAGTATAACGTAGCAATTTCAAAATTTTGTTGCTCCTAGTGATTCATAAGGAAAAGTGATGATAGGAGGCTGATGTGGTAATAGATGGAAGATAGAAGTGGTTAACTATCATGGAAAATGGCAATTGAAAAAATTAGATGATGATTTTGCAATTTTGAAAAACGGACTTCCTTTCCTTCATTTTTAGTTATCAGCAATGGTCAGTCATTACAGTCGCTTTGCACCACAAGCTAATGTAGAAAACCACTATAACATAAATTTCAACAATTCTAAAGTATTGATCATGAATGACGAGTGTTGAGACAAATCTGAGTAATGTTTTCCACAAAATAAATACGTGTATAATCTTTATTTCCAGGTATCATGCAGATATAACAATTTCATTTATATGATGACTGTATACATGTATTTTTCCTTATGAAAGGTTGGATACGTGCGAAGAGAGAACAGCCGAATGCCGGGCTACTATGATGGCAGATACTGGACCATGTGGAAGCTACCAATGTTTGGGTGCACTGATCCTTCCCAAGTTCTCAATGAAATTAGAGAATGCAGAGAGACATATCCTAACGCTTATATCCGGTGCTTGGCATTTGACAGTGAGCATCAAGGTCAATCCATGTCCTTCGTCATTCAGAAGCCTCCTACGACAAATACAACTTTCTCCTCAAACGACTAAATAAACATTTGAACTTCCCTGAAATTCTCTTGAAATGTAGCAGACATATCTCAAGTACAACTCAGATGTTGCAGTATTTGCTTTTCCCATTAATAGAATATCAATAAGAGAGTTTGCTATTTTGTTGTCTTTTGCCTTGATGCTTGCTTGCAATATTGAGTGTTGAGTAGGGTTTTCTTATATGGTATTTTTCTTATAATCAATGAAGGGAATTGTATTGAACACTCTGTGTGGTCTTTTATATAAACTATCAAGCTCTTTGAAGCTGTACATCAAAACCCCACTGTGAGACCCGCAATAGGGAAATCTAAAAAGAGCTGAAATTGAAAAGAATAGTATGAAACGATAGAATTGTGCACAATCCTTATGGGTTAAACCTCTTATTCGGCTTCTGTTCAAATCATCTTACAGGTGCTCAAGTAAAGAGAGGCTGCTTTCTTGTTCGTCATAAACTCTCCCAATTTCTCTTGGAAAAGCCAAGAGCTGGTATATCCTCAAAGATCCCATTAAAAATCAAAAGACAAAAAGAACCATTACTATAGATCATTAAAAACTATTTCACTAATAGCTTCACTATGAATTCGAGTAGTATAGCTAAGGGAAGATCAAATCAACTCCATCTATTGTCCTTCCTCTTTCCTAGGTTGATAGAATCCTGTTTTGCTTATCTACACATGTAACTTGACTCATATGAAGCGTAAATGGTGACACAGAGAATAATCAATATTTTTGGAGAAGTCTCATTCAGAACGAGTTATAAATCCTTCCATGAATGGACTTTTCAATCTGTCTAGTTCGAATGTATTCTTTACTTAGTTAAAGGGATCTCCCTTTCTACTAAAAGATTTAGCTGATTGCTTAATCTAAAACCATGAGATGATTTTTTTTTTTCCCCCCTTAGAGTCCTTCTTGGGACAGGAATCATCTTATTCAAGATACAAGACGACCTATATAGAAGGGACTAATGTCGCTTGCTTATGGAATGTATCATGTAATAGAATGGAGTGCTATGGAACATGTAATGAGAGCTGAGTGGTACAGAGACAAACTCCGAACTCAAAGATTTGGAAGGACCACTTCTTTTGAAAGGCTTTCAGGTTGTGTAGTCCTCCCTTAGGTCGTCTTGACAAAGTTATAGCATTTATTCAAGGAATTATGGATTATATCCAATCTTTGCTGTTCTAATGAGAGTGTCGAGCTCCTTCCTATCTTTATTAAACCTAAAATGTCCCTTTTAGTTGCAGTTGTGTATTTCAAGTGTTATTGATGGTTATTTTCATGGTAAGAGATGGGATTGTTATGGTTTAGGTTACAGTACCCATCTCTTTAGTTTATTCGTCTACTTTGAGTCTAAATGATGAAATGATATATTGTTGTCTGGTGGAGAATAAATAAATAGATAAACAAAGGCAAATATAGCTTCACTGGCCCATGTTCTAATTGATTGAACACTCTTAACGAATCTCGTCCAGTTAACTTTCGTTCGCAATTTTACATAAGGTTTGGCCAGTAAAAATCGCCGATATTTCTTGTGTTTCCTTATGATTCTGCATGGTTATTTAGGAGATCGATCTCATTATTAAGGCTATGAATTACATAGTTTCTTCCAGACTCTGATAGTCATAACTTAGCCCATATCGGTCACCAATGGCCTGTTCTGTACTGAGTTAACTCAAGCCCAATTCTCTGAAAAGGTAAGGGGACAAAGGCTCTGTTTATTGGACTGGCCCATGTGTGGATGCCATAAAATAATAGTTTATCTTGATTATCCTCGATGTTGAAAATGTAATGTATACTCTTTTCATCTTTCATATATTGATGTTGGGTTAGCATGGGTAGAAAGTTTGTATAGAAAATAAGAGGAAAAAAGAAAATAGAAAAAGAAGATTTTATAGAAACTAAACAGAGGTGAACTGAGGCAATTGCTAATTATGGCAGCCACGTTTTAGCAATGGCTTGGAAGTGTAATTAAGGAAAACAAACTAGATTTAAATTATAAAAGTCGAGGTTTATTCTTTCAATTAGAGTTTTTTTTTTTTTTTCTCTAAGAAATACTCTATTCTATTATACTCGTTTTATTTTCTCAAAATACAATTAGACTCCAAGCATATTGAATTTGAGTTTGACGACAATTATACCCATACCAAGCATAAAATTAGAAACGCACACAATGTAGCTGATTAGTATATTAAATATTTCAGATAGCTCTAGTTCATTTAGATGGCAGATCGGCTATTTGTGCAAGTATAGGAGATTACACTATTTGAGCAACATAGTTTGATCAGGACAATTCGAGGGGTAATGTATATTTCGTATGCCCAAACTCGAAGAGACAAAACGACAGGACATCGATACTTTTGTTTCCAAACTTCAATAAGAAATTTAACTAACAATTCAACTATTCTCTGTCTTCATATTTATTGATTCTTTGAGGTTTGCACAAACACAGCACGCGCACACCGATAACCACCAAAAGCAGCTCAATATCCCTTGCCATACCATACCACAAGCCATAATGCATTATAATTTTTGTTTCTGGGGACCGTTAGGGGGAATATATCGAGAGTGCCTTCTAAGACAATGCTAATAGCACTAGCCAATATTTTGATAATGCTTTAATGGGTTCCCTAACCTTTATTTTTAGTGTGGAACCATCTCTATTACAAGTGTTTACTAAACATACGGATAAACGACGCAAGCTATTGAAAGCCGATCAATATTAAGTTAAAGTATGATTTGATTATATTCTAGTTGAACTTGAGTTCCGATTATTTGAACGATGCAAGCTATTTAATGAGTTTGTAACTCTACTAAAGCTTGATTTAATTTCAAGTACATTGAGTTTTATCAAAATTTTGAGTTAAGTTTGATCTTCACTATACTTTAATCAAAATGCCTATAGTTTTTATTTGAATGGCCCGAGCTTACGTATGTTTGGTCGAGTGGAGCTTAACCTTCTCATGTTACATTTTTGAACTAAAATCTAGTAGAGAAATCTAAATTAGATTGAGTTCAAGATTCATTTTTTTGAATTGAGTTCAAATTTAATAGTATTCGACTTGATTTGATTCATTGACAATATGTATTGGCCAATAAGATACTACTTTCTTTTCATTCGATTAGTTTATCTAATCTAACCAATAGTTTTTGACACACATAAAGATTATTTAATTATGAAATGCTTTTCATGCACGATAATGTAGAGAATGCAAAATGAGTAAGATTGCTATATTGGAGTATTAATCCCTTTTAGAAGTCTAGCTAGTCTATAGATAAACTTAGCTTATTTAGATAAATCCATTTTTGATTTTGTTGCCTTTTATTTCAATGGAACTATATCATTTACTTTGCATTAATTAAACTCAATGTATTAAAATAACTACTTAATTTAAATTTTAAGCTTGTAAAATGTCAAAAAAATAAGAAGAAGAATTTTATATTACTTGTTCTTGCACTGACATTATATATAAATATAATAAAAATAAAAAAACAAAGATAACATTGAATTATATATATATTATTATTGGAAGGAACATGTGAACAGTTGTTTCAAGAAATCCAAGAAAAAGCTAAATTAAGATGATTTCTTATATTTTCATACCTTTACCTTTTCTTTAATAAAATGTATAATCAAATATTGACATATATATGAATACTTTCTTTTATCCTTCCTAAGTATCGATAATGTGGATTGGCCTATTGAGAACTCACTCACTTAAAGATTCCTACACCGATACATGTGCCCATTGGCTAAGGAAGGGAAAGTGCTGTGTCTGAGGTGTCTGAATTTTCAGAGGAAATCTGTGTTTTCCTGTGTTTCTGCCGCAGCCATCGTCATTGACATGATAATATCAATGCATGTAAACAGTACTCGTGAAAAACCGTGAAACGTCGCTTTACCACTTTGAATACGCTTGTGATACAATTTCTGGTAAGAAATTGGACAACGTTTTCATTACATTTGGCTGGATGTTGAGAAGAAGGGGGGTGAAAAACGTTTGTGATACTATTGCTCCCACTAAATTGGCTGCATAAAGATTGGAAAGCTGGGGTATGGTTAAGACCTGATTGATTGAATAATTTGGAGTTTTGGCAACATGGGCTATCTCCACATGTACATTTTGCTTTCAGTGGTGGAGCAGTGACTTTTCAGTGTGAGCTGGATCGTCTAAGAATTAATTATCAAAGCTATATAATACCACAGAAGCAGATACGCCGTGATATTTTTTTTCTAGGGTATTCATTATCAAATTCAAGCAATAAAGCGGATCCCTTGGGATATTAGTTAAAAAACTTAAAAAGGTTTTCCTTTTTTTTTTTTTTATAAATTTCAGTATTAATTATGTACTTGATGAAGAAAACAAGTGTATAGAAAAATAAAAAATTATTCGTTTAACTTTTAATGAAGGGTATGGGGCATTCATTACCATTTTCGGCATTATTCTTTAATCTTAGATTTTGTTATCTTTTTCCTTTTTTTCCCCCTTACTTTAAAAGGAAATAGGTAGATTCAAATTATTCTCTTTCCGCATTATTCTTTAATCTTAGATTTTGTTATCTTTTTCTTATTTTTCTCCCCTTACTTTTAAAGGAAATAGTTAAATTCAAATTGTTCTCTTATATTTGCTTGAAGGGGGGTGTTGTCCGATTGAAGTTGGGTTAGCACTCAAAATCTATAAGAGAGCAATTAATGCGCGTCGAGGGTGATTGGTGTTGCTATTCCAATACCTAAGTAAGTTATTTGTATAGCATATATAGAAGTGCGAGAGAGTGAGAGAATAATCCATTATTAAGAGAGTTTTTACAATAGTGGTTTGTTTATATTTATAAAGATTTGTTTCATAATTACATGAGAAGAGCAGTTGAATTACCTTTGACACGTGGTGCCACTACAAATGTGCAACTATTATTTTATGTTACTAATTTTTTTTAACGAATCATATATTTTGAAGAAAATGTGAATAATCTGTGTAACAAATAAGTTTAAAGTGGCATTGTCTACATAAATTTAATTTATTTAACTATAAATTAGAAACATAAGCAATGGTTGCACACTTCAAGAATTTAAATGGTGAATTTATTTATTTATTTTTTTGACAAAGGGGAATAGAGGAGCAGATAACTCTCCATTTATTACATTGTGGCCTTAGTCAATTTTCAAGTCCATATATAGAATGGAGAGTATTAAAACAAAATTAGAAGATTATGCAACTGAATTCAACATAGAATTAGAGTCACAAAGAAGGTAAATTAACTTTCCTTTTCTTTTCTTTTTTTTTTTTAATTTTTATTTATTTATTTTTTTTGAAATTGAGTGTTTACACTTTGATTTTCAAAAAAGTGCATTTGGACTTCTACACTTATTTTATTCTTGATTTCATGCAATTTATTTATATTTATATTATTTTTATACATGAAAAAAATAATAAAATAGGATTTTAATGATTATTTTTAAGAGATTTGAGATCTAAATTCTCAACTTTGAAGATAGGAAAATAAATCATATAAAGCAAATGTAAGGTAAGGGATTTGAAATTTACCCCTTACACTATGTTTGTAATAGAGGAAAGAATTAGGAGGGAAAAATCTACTTTTTTTCTTATTTGAATTATGACGGAAAATGGAGGGAATAGATTTAAGAGGGATTGTTTTCCCTTAGGTCCCACAAAAAGGGAAGAAAAATGAATAAAATTATTGAAATATCCCTTGAGTAGAAAGTCAAATTTTAAGGACTTTTTGGTTTCTTAACAAATTTAAAAAAATATATAATTAACTTTCCTTCCAATTCTTTCCTTGCCCTCCTTTTCTTATCCAAACAAAAATTTTTCACTCACTTTCTTTTCTTTTCTTTTCTCTTCTTTCCTTCTTCCTAAACGTAGTGTTAGTATTTTAGGTCAACATTAGAGATCAGACCTGAACTTTACCGAAAAGTTTAATTTAGTATAAAACTTTCAATAGTCAAATTTGGTATACAATTGAAATTTGTATGTCAACATTGCTACTCAACACACAATCTAGTGTTTGTTTGTCTAATAACCTCTTTTAGCCAATCAAAGTGAGGTACAAATCCTACATGTAAAAGAATGCCATTATGTTCAATCTTGGGATCTAGTTGTTATACACAACACATTCATTAAAATCAACCCATACATATGGAAAACTTTGAGGCTAGAACAAACAATACCTTTGCCCTCAAATTAAAAAGCCATACTGTCTTCATCGTCAGTATGACCTGTAGAGTCTCACATTATCTCTCTCTATCCCTTTCTTCAACAATGTTTCTTAGACAATCGGACACCAAAACAGTGAAAATGAAGAAAGAAAAAGGGATCTTAGCCTTAAAATTGATGATGGTAAAATAAAAAAGGTAAGTTGTTGTCTCTTGTTCTCATATATATATATATATATATATATATTTTAATGGGATTTTTAGATAGAAAAAATTCTTTTCATTTTCTTACTTGTATAGTAGTTGCCTGCTCATAAGTATATCATTTGACATCATTCTCTTTGCTGAACAAGGTTAACTTTAGTATATATGTTGTTAGCCACTTCTCATGCCCCCAAAGGCTTGTTGCATAGCAATACTGAGAAAGCTTGAAGGTATATTGGATGATAAACAATGTGATAAATTTGAAAATCAATATTGGTGGTAATAATAATATCTATTTAATCCATAATTCCACTTAATTTAGTGATGTTATATAACTTAAATTTTTGGATTTTTTATATTTGATCAGATTTTACTTTACTAAAATTTTTGTTTAGGTTTTAATTATATATTAAGTATGAAGATAGTATATCATTTATTTTTGTAAAATTTAAATATTATTACCATTCTTTTCCATTTCTATCAATATATACTTTGTAAATTTAATTATAACTTTTTTAATGATAAATAATGTCAAACCTAAGATAAGCAAGATATGACATGATATCACAAATTGTTAACCTTAATATAAATGGGTCCAACTTGAACATTAGACACATTAAGTTCTGGGTTTAGATTTTCATATACGATTAATAAACGAGTTGTGTCATAAGTTTATGTTCTTTGAACATGAACTCGTTTAGGCTCGAAAATGAGACACGATACTATAACATGAATTGCCAACCTTATTTCTCATTGTGGAATGCAATTGGTTGGCCTTCTTGCATGAGAATGATACTTTTGCTGACCTTAAACTTGTTTAGACACAGAAATGAGACACAATACTATAACATGAATTGCCAACCCTACTTTTCGTTGTGGAATGTAATTGATTAGCCTTCTTGCATGAGAACGATACTTTCATTGACCTTGAAGCATTGCATTTTGGCTTGGAGGCCTTGTTGAAGTCGGACAGAGCTAGGATAGGGGTGGAGTTCAGCTTTTTCTTCACTTAGATAAAACTCTTTTTCTGTCTATTTGAACTCTACATTCTTCTTGGTTAGTTTGCTGAAAGGTGCCATAATCGAACTAAAATTCTCAATGAACCTTGGTAGAAGGATGCCAAATCATGAAAGCTCCTCATGTCGATACAAGAGGTTAGAGTCGATTATTCTATAATAGCTTGGATCTTTTCCTCATTGACACATAAGACTTCTCTACTCACTATTGTAAACACCTCATTTATGTCACCTATTATTTTAATTTTAGTTTCTTTTTACTTTTAGGCTAGGTTTACAAAATATCCAAAAGAAAATGAAAAATCAAAAAACACCAAAAAAAAAAAATTGAAAAATGAAAAAAAATCCAAAAATTGAAAAAAACAAAAAATCTTAAAAATTGAAAAATAAAAAGCATCAAAATTATCTAAATCAAGTTAGTTAATTGTTTAAGATAAGATTAGGTAATAAAATTCACATGTAATTTAGTAAATTCAGAGTCTTTAAGAAAATTGGGTTTCATTAGGAAAAATATTTTTTTAAAAATAGTTTGGTAAATCATTTGAATTCATAAAAAGGGCTTATATTTAGAATTTGAACTTGAATAATTCTTACTAGATGAATGAAATATAAGACACATAATTTATTAAATTAGAGTTATATTGTGTCAAGCTTAGTTTTTTATCTTCAGTTCTTTTAAAATTAAGCCTTTTTTAAAACTAATCAGTACTAAACCCTACTCATTAAATACCGGCTTTTGACTAGGGTTTAAAGAAAATTGTCTTAATTTGAAAATGTAATGGAGTTGCCACCTGACCAGAGTTGGGAAAAAGAGTTAAATTATAACCAATTGGGTGGATTAGTTATAACTTAGCTACTAGTCTTTTCGATAAAAACTGATTTTGAAGCCGGTTTTATAACAAGAGATCTAGATTTGGGACTTAGAAATTTTAAACCTTTACGAGTATCATTAACTTTTTAATTTTAACCTTAACCTTAAAAATCACCTTTTAATTTATAAAACAAAACTCTACTCTTTACCTAAATGGGATAATTCGAGCAATCTAAACTAAAAAGGGAAAATCGGTTTTTTTTTTTATTGTTGCCCTGTAGGTGTTTACGTACTCGTTATTTAGGATCAGATGTACCTAGTTCTTTTAATGAAAACTTTAGTGGACTAATTTGATTTTAATTTTTGAAAAGAGATTGGCTTTATGTTTTATTCAATTTAATTCATTTAAGGAAATTTTTCTAAAAAAAGAAAGTCCTAATTGGGGTTTTGTTTTTGAAAAATCTAAAAATAATCCTAATTTGTAAATGCCTCATTTATTAATTTTTAAAAACTTGATTTTCCTAAGTGTTTAAAAAAAACAATTTTTATTTCCTAACTTATGTACTTATATATTTTTACTTTTATTTTTTTAATTATCTTATTTGTTATTTATTCTATTTTTATCTATTAGACTAAAAATAAATAAATAAATAAGCTACTTTCTCTTTTCTTTTTCCTTTTTTTTTCTTTCTTCTTCTTCTTACATTTTACATCCATAATTATAATAAAAAAAAAGATAAAATAAAGTAATGACAAAACAACAACGGCTAAATAATAAAATAAAAAGAAAGAAAACAAATAAATAAAATAAAATGAAATAAAAAAGGACTTCGGATGCAGTAGGTGTGCATGAGTCGAACTTGGAGCCGATTTCAAGTCAGGCTCGGGTTAGACTTGGGTCAGTTTTTAGATCTAGATTGGTCTTCAATAGCAATAGCAGCAGCGGAGTTATTCGACTTGTTTTAACCACCAAAACAAGTGGATGAGGAGTGTTTTGTGTGTTTTTTATTGGGGAATGTAGTGTTTTTTAAGTGCAACCGTATTTATGGTTATTTAGTGGGTGGTAAAAGTTTGGTGGTGGTGGTGGCGATGTTCGGGTGGCACTATCGGGGGTTGCTAGGTGCAAGAGTGGAGCATGGTATGGGGTTTCGAGGTGTGGAGAGTTTAGCCATGGGGTTAGTTTGGGCTTAGGGTGGTTAGAGGTGGTGGTTTGAAAGGGGGCAGTTATGGGTTAGGGTTTCGATGGTGAGTGTTTGGTGGTGTTGTTAGGGGCTACAACTAGGGACAAGAGTGGTTGGGTTTGAATCCTCACGTCTAAAGGGGCTTGGCCATGGTGGTGAGTTTAGCTAAAGGTGGCTAAAGAGAGAAATCCAAAAAGAGAGAGAGGGTTTGGTAGAGAGAGAGTGAACGGGCAGTGAGGGAGTTTCTAAAGCTTGTTGTGTGATTGTGTATGTTTGTCTTGCTTGAGAGAGTATAGTGAGTTAGGCTTACATGAGTTTAAAAAGCTCGTTAATGGTTGAAATCCACCATTAACATCTTAGCTCTAAGATTGACTTTTTCCACTTTTGAAGCTTGATTTGGCTAGTCTTGATGGATGAATGTGGATGGGATTTCGGTCGAAAATGAAATTAAGTCATGCCTAGTTTGCAATTCCACCATTGATTTGGCAAAATTGCAATAAATAGAGGTTAAAAAATCGTATTAAAACTAGCCGATTGAGAAGGAAAGTACGGAAGACTTGGGGAAAACGAAGGAAAAAGAGAGAAAGAGAAGGAAAGTTGATTAACGTGGTGCTACGTTAACTAATTTGACCAATCACAATGTGCCACGTGTCAATACTGACACATGGCAACTAACGTAGCATGTCATGTGGAGTTAGCGTACCACATTTTAGGACACGTGGCGCAATGAGATTCTGGTACGTGGCAGTTCTTGATTATTTGAAAAAAAAATAAATTTATATGCCCTCACCAAGATTCAAACTTTTGACCTCTTGCCCAAACCTAGTGCCCAATCCAAATGCTTATCCATTAAACTGTTGGCCTGTGCTTTATCTAATTGTACATATAAACCAGGTCAGCCAATTACATATATCAACCAATCACAATGTGCTATGTGTCAATATTAACATGTGGTAGTTAACGTGGCATGTCACGTTACGTTGGCACTACATCAGCATTAGTCGTCCAACCCGATGCTACCACGTATCAGGATACGTGGCGCAATGGGATTCTGACACGTGGTAGTTCCTGATTATTTGGAAAAAAAAAAAAAAAAAACTTTATATGCCCTCACTAAGATTCGAACCCTTAATCTTATGACTAAACCCAATGCCTAATCCAAATATTTATCCATTAGGCTGTTGGCTTATACCTTGTTTAATTGTACACATGGATCAAGTCAGCCTAGACTAAATTCAAATTTAAGCCTAAGCCCAACAACCTAACTTCTAAACTTATTTTAAAATTAAAAAAAAAAAAACTATCATATTAAATTGTTATTCCTTAAAATCTTCTATTTTTTTTTTCAATTTTTCCTATTTTTTGTGATTTTTCAATTTTTATTTTCTAAATTTCTTATTTTTTTTGTTTCTTTCTAGATTTTCTATTTTTTGATATTTTTCCAAGTTTCTTATTTTTTTGTGCTTTTTCTTATTTTTCTATTTTTTTAAACTTCTTATTTTTTTTCTTCTAAATTTCTTTATTTTTTAGTTTTCTTTAATTTCATTTTTTTATGTTTTTCCTAATTTAAGACCCCTTGAGAAAATAAAATAAAATAAATAGGGCAAAAATTAGATGTCTACATATTGAAAATCCTTGGTACGTATATTTTGGATCGATTAAATGCGTTTGGGATAGGTTAAAACAAGATGGAATTAGATGGGCCTAGGTTTTGAAAATAAAAGTTGACACAAGCCCCGATTAACGTTCAAGTAAAACCAAAATGCATCATAGGTTGGGATACTGAGCATAGCTTAGGTGGCAAAGATGTGTGTAGGATTGGATGGCCATGAGTTCGAACCCTACTGGTGCAATTTGTGGCTTGGTTTTTTTTCCCCCCTATGTCATGTAAGCAGAATGTGATTGCTTCTTCTTCCTTATTTGAGCACTGCGGAAGAGAGAGAAAGAGATTTGGTTTTCTTTCTAATGAATTTAATCTAATTTCAATAAATCATTACCAAATATTAACGTTAATCCATTTGTTATTCATCAAGATATATTTTATCTTAAGAGATTTACATTAGTACACAAAAAATCAGATCAAATTAAAATAAATAATAAGGTTTATCTGGTGAAAAATACTTGTTACGATTTTACGTTATCAATAGTAGAAAGCTCGAATCCAAGTATGTTTATATGTGTAATTAGACATGACAAACAGACATAGACGATTGCATTGAATCAACAACCCTAGAATTGCACCTAACAGTGACTTTCTCTCTTTACTTAGAGCACTACCATCAATCTTTCTCTCTCTATAACTCGCTCACACGTAGTCGCTCGCACGCACTATACAAGCCACCTAAACAGATCCAACATCCACCTTCATTCATAGCCCCAAACCTAGAGCCGTAGTAGCAACTTAGAAGCCCAACAACACAGACTACCATCACTCGAACCCTTACGCTTGTTGGTCTTCTCTCTTATATAACACCTACAATCAACACCCATCATCTTACTTACTGTTGCATCTCAACCTGACACCAATAACATAAAATCTACATACAGAACAACACTGCCCAGCAACTCTTCGTGTAACCATCGCTCATACGCCCCACATTGACACACATGCCCTCCACATGACAGAATCACAACAGGCCCTTTCCTAGAGCCACGAACATTTAAACCCAAACCACTTTCAATCACGCTAACCTTTAATCACGTTTGACCTACTAACCCTACTTGACAAATCTGACAAACTATTTACCACATCTAATCAAACAAACACACACTTCATCCAACTCTTTCTCTCGTAAGCTACTCGGTGAACCCATACACATGTAGGTAGATACTACACCCGACTCCTAAACTTGACGCCGTGAATGATCACACTACCCTAGTATGCCTTAATACCGCTAAACCTACGTTACTCGTCATTACTGCCATTGCTTTAGTTTTTAAACACCATAAAGGGCCACCATAAGCTATGGCATTGGTGTCAATCAAATTTTTACTAGTTATTTACTCATGAAAGTTTAAATTCCTCTTTGACTTGGTCTCCAAAATGCCCTATAGGTTGTTAGATTATTGCTACTACTATTCATCTTACTTAGCAACCCAAACTCGAAGTTTTATATGAATACGATCTATTTTCCAAAAAATATTACCAAAAATGGCTTGTGTTTTTTTTTTTTTAAAAAAGAACATGAATATGGTATCGTGAAAGTGTATGCTTGAAGATACATGCAAGTTGTGGGTGGTTTTTACATTGAAGACACATTTAGTACATGCGCCCTCAGTTTAAATTCCACACATTATTTATTTGTTATTAAAAAGATCATTATTAAATGTAGTAATTTCCCTCAAATCGAAACGATAATGTAATGTTCTTTCAACCCTTAACTTTCAAACTAAATGGAAAGTTTGAGACAGTAATCAATTATATAAAATCACAATTGGTGGAACACCTGAAAAAAGATAACAAGTAAGGAAGAAATAGGCACATGAGATGATCATCCATTAACCATACGATTCAGATACAAGAAAAAATAATTGTAAATTGTAATACTTAGATAAATAAATAATGCATTGAACTACAATATTTGATGAAAAGTAAATTGTATTTCGAAGAATTAGTACATACATAAAATTTGTAATGAGTCAATTATAACATCAATATAATGGCCAGAAAAAGAGGAAACAAAAACAATAGACAAAATATATCTACCGATGCTTATGTCGTGTAAAGGTCCTCACATCATGGGAAAGATGTGAATGCCCCCATCTATCATGCGACTAATTAGGCTAGGGTGGTGAATCATTGAGATCAAGTTCCTTAAGGGGAACCTGGTCGGCTAGATAAGCCAGATGCAGTTGAGTGACGCCCTCATCTATGGATGACTATGTAGGGGTGGAACATCGCTTTTGAGGCGTTAGTGGGGTTGCAAGATCAAGATGTTGCTAAAACTCGAGAGTTATGTAAGAATAAGATCTAGCCTTGGAGTTGGATTCAGCTTCTGAGGTGGAGGTAACACTTGACCCGGGGTATGTGCTGTATCCTTCGCTGATATGCCTTAGGTCAACAGAATGACGTGCATGCAGTGAGATATCGTTACCAAGGTTTATCCAATGATGAATCGCTTAAGCCCTACCTCTTCGAACTCTAGCTATACCCCTAGGTGGTGCATGAGGAGTTGGCATATCTTTGTCATCAGTTAGTCCCTGCTCTTTATCGCAGTTTACATGAGGTGGCTCATGTACACCCTTTTACTGTAGGTCAAGGATAAGGCTATTGTGTTGCTCAATGAAATGAAGTGCCCCATCTACAATACATAGCACTGTAGCTAATACATCTTCAGGGTTAGACACATGGAGAGGCACCTCAATAAATAGGAAAAGAAAATAAAATGGGGGTTTAAGTAAATCCTAAGCTATTTAGCTGGATATGACACACCAATAAGATCTAACATGGCCTAAGACTTGCCAGATATGACGTATCGGTCTGAGTAGGGTTACTCGCCACAATCCTTAGTAAAGGGATTGATAAGAGTGGATAGAGGGGAGTTTTCTAAGAGAAAAATCGTAAGAGTTTTTCATTAAAATGTTAAGTCTACCTAAAACCTTATATATGTGCTTTATTTATACATAGTGGCAAAATACTAAAAGGATGCCCTAGTGATATTTCTGTAAATACAAAATAAACATGAGAGTAATTTAGGAAAAATACAATAAAAGGGAAGTTTAAATAACATAAGCAAAAATAAATGACCAAATGATAGGCCTAAGTAAAGAATGGATGAGTTGGGCTTTGGTATTTGGCAAGGTTCGCACCTCGAATCCTATCAATTGTAAGATGGTTAGGTACTAGTTTGACACTCTTGAGTAAGTCCACTTGAAATGAGTAGAAAAACAATTGTCAGTACATATGATAACAAGTATGTATAAGTGTGAAAATAATAATAATAATAATAATGGATGATTTTAGATGTATGTACTGGTTAATTGATGACAACTGCATGGTGTGTAATGTAACACCGGGTGATTTGTCTATACTATGGCTAGTAACTCTTGTCGACCCTTCGAAGACCTTGGATGTTATTAAGAATTTGTGTTTCTGTCCCCAAGCTTGGATGTAGGAATAGTATGTATTGATTCAATCAACATTCATCCTATTTCAGAGATTTAGCTGATGAAGTTGCTATGAGGTGTCGACCTCCTGTAGGACGTACTGTTATCCACCAAACTATCAAATAACATGGTCTGGAAAGCACTACTCAATGATGTGGAAATATATGAGTGGTACCTGGGCAATCAAAATGTATCGCCCGACAATATAGAAATAAGGCAGCAACTACAGTAACTCCTTTGTATAAGGCTCCCAAACAACCTAACGGGCACAAGAAAAAGGAAAAATAATATAAACAATTAGTATATGCATTAGATGTTGAGTTATATCTTGCACTACCCTCCATTTGGCCTCCAATGGCCTATCCCTATTGATATTAAACCCATATCAACTAAGAGGGGCGATATGTGGGAATCCATCCCAAGCCCAGACTTGCAATAGAATTGTGGTCTCTCCAAGCTCATGTGCATCGGATGACAAGGCAGAGCATAACTGTTGGTATAATAATGCCAAGCAAGCACTGCCCTAACTAAACTACCTAGCTATTGAGAAGTACTCCAATAATTGTAGGATCATCAGGTGAATCAGGTTGGAGGATTTATCTACAAATATGAATCCTCCAATCAAGTTGAGTATGTATGCATACATGTACGTATTGTCAAATTGTCTCGTTGTCCACCCCTCGGGGAAGTATTCGAAAGTGCTCCCATAGCTACGTCAGAGATAAACGAGCACCCCTCATTCGAGTAAGCCTCATGCCTAACAATCTCTCCCTTACGTTAGCCTAGCTCTCCTCATCATTCGTCTTTATCCAGCCAGCCACCGTGAACCCCTCAACTGGAAGTCCAAGCTAGGCCTCAACATCCTACAATGTGATGGTTGCCTCTCTAGTAAGTAGGTGGAACATGTGTGTCTCAGGCCTCCATCTCTCAATAAGTATCGTAATTAGATGCCAATCCCATATAATAAATGGGAGCTGTACAACTCCTTAAAACCTAGCCTCTTGTATGTAAGACTTTACCCTAGGATGTATAGGAATATCCCATTTATCCTTACATAATGACATCTTACTATGTTGCACTCGTAGCGCATAGATTGCCTCCTACATAAACATTCAATGAAGTTAGCAAGTAACACATCTTTAATAAAAGACTTGATTATAAATGATAATGACATTACTTACCCTGCCTTCCCAGACAGCTTATGAACGGTGATTGACCTGCCTTGCAAGTACACATGGATCAATCAATCCTGGCTCCATCTGTCCTGTGAACATATACAAACATGTTTAGTAGACACAAAAAAAAAAAAAAACTTGTTAATCATTATACTTATGCATGTATTATAATGTAATGTCTAAATAGAAAGGGAATACGTACCAGCCCTATTAATTTCCGGACACCTCCTCTTATTATGTTCTTCTCGCCTACATACACTGCATTTAGTTTTGTCTGATCGCTCTCGAACGTCCATCTCCATGTGATATCACTTATGCTTAGGTTTACCTTTCTTTTGTAGTAAGTCAATGTTCAGGTATAAATAAGGGAAGCTAACTTGTGGCCAATTCAGCTAGTCACCAATCGGGTAGAAATGAGCTTAGTAACAATCCATCTAGTTTACCCACTTATACCATGGCCCTATTACTGATTTGCTATCTACCTTCATATTCATTGTAGTAGCACATACATGGGACTAAGGGATCTTATATATTTGCCACTTTTGATAAGTGCAAGTGTGGCCCCTGAAGTCAATAGTATGTGTCCTTCCTCCTCCCTTCAATCCTATCCTCATCATTCGACTACTAGTTAAAACCTCGAAAATACCATTTTGGAAGCTAAATAAAATGACTTTATGTGCACTTACCTACCCCCTCAAAGTTTCATACATCTTTAGAGCATAATTAGTAAAGGTCTTGCCAAAATTGATTGTCTCCTTGGTGTCCTTATGCCTCTCTTCCTAATAAGCAACATGGTTGTAAAATATCTTCTTCACTAATAGAGTAACGGGTAATCTACGTGTTGATTTCAAAACGGAGTTATAACTCTTGACAATGTTTATAACAATGTTTAATGTCATATATCCAAAACGGTAACATCCATCATATGCAAGAGTCCACCTGTCCAAATCAACATTTTCGAACTACGTGGGAGTGTTTACCTTAGCTTGGGCCAACTTCTCCATGAAACATTTGAATTTCCTTTGTTGTGTCTGAATACCTACAAACCATACAAGTTTCTCACACAATTGGTTTTTGTGGATTGTGTTAAACTTATTAGCAACGTGTCGTAGATAGTATTTCCAAATTGTAAATGGTAGATACTAGCTTACTGATGGTTCCTTGTATGCAGAATCAATACTGGATGCCCTATTAGATATAAGACATAAGGTTTCCCCCTTCTGGCCGACTACATGTACTTTAAGCTTCCGTAGGAACCATCCTTATGTTTTTGCCTATTCTGTATCAATAAGAGCAAATGCCAATGGAACTATTAAATCGTCCCCATCCATGCTACAAGCTATTAATAACTTATGCCTATACTTTCCATATAAGAATATGCCATCGATACATAGAATAGGTCAACAGTATTTGAAGCCTTCTACACATGGCCCAAATGTCCAGAAAGCCCACTTGATCTGGGATTGACCTTGCTTTGGTGAACTACTCCAACCCCAATCCACTTATGTCTCTAGGTTGCTCAACTTCATTGCATTTAATAGTCTCAACAACTTATTATACAACTTCTCCCAATTATTGTATACCATCTCAACAGCTTTTTGCTTGGCCTCGAAAACCCTTCTATTGCTTACTGTATACCAGTACATAGTTTACATGTTAGCTATAAGATCAGGTATCTTAACATTAGGGTTGTTCCATATACTATTGATGAATAATGTAGCTATTATGTTGCTGTTAAGCTGAGGATGATCCTGGTTCATCATCAGGTTCACACAAGTGTGTAGACTCTTTAAAATTATTATTTTGAAATGACCTTCTACTTTCTTCAAGCAAGCCCATAGCCTCTACTTACAACCTTACTCTTTCTTCTTAGATCAAACTGCATATACAATCGGTTTCAAAATGTCCATATGAATATCATAATGGTTCTTTAGGTAGAACAACTTCACCACATCTATGAGATCCTTCTTTGTGTTGAAATGCATACCGATACTCAATTCATCGGAACTATTGATGTTGCTGCACATTTCATTAACATCTCTCTCAAATGTTACGTAGCCATTGCTATCATATCGGTTATTGTAAAATGGGGTAGGATCTCTCATAAGCATGTCCACTGATTCCTTTATTGGCGAAAAGTCCTAAAACTACCTACTAAACAATAATTCACTAATACGACGATAGGGCTTACTTAGGCCATCTCCGCAAAATGGCTGGACTGGCATACTACTCCTGACAACATATGGTCTCACTTGGGCTTCTCCCAAATCCTTAGCATGGTCATCTTCGAGGCCAACATCATTCTCATCACCATCCCCATCATCCTCAGCATTATCTACATTTGCCTCATCTTCCCCATCATCGTCAATATTTATGTCTATGTATATTCTCTCTATATATGGATCATAAGACTCTTTGTGTTCAATAATGGGAGCCAATACTTCATCAGGCTACTCTTCTGTAATATTCACATGCTCGTACTTAGAGAAATCCATGTACGGTTCATTTGACTTATTAACATTTGTTTGCTCTACATTGGTTACTATTGAAAGCACATTGGTATTCGAAAGGTTGGATTGTTTGGCTCATGTATTTCATGCTCGTCCTGGGTACTTGATTCCCTAATGTGCCTTATGTACACTTCTTGAATACTCTGTTCCCCAAAAATCTCTGCCATCTCAATGAAATTCTCAACATCATCATCGTCTTTAATGGCCATCAGCTTATAGGCAACTCCAGCATCATGGAAAAAAGAATGTTTGTGTACGAGTTCAACATCATTCTGGTCAACTTTGTTATATCTAGAAGTTCTTCGATTGAAATAAGAGAAGTTTGAATCCTTCTTAATTTTTAACTTTTTAATGGGTTTCCTATTATACTTCAGCCCTTAGCTACCCATTATTATATTTCTGTTCGCATAGACAATAACTTTCATGTAATATGTCATTTCTACCCTAGTAATACTACGATGAACTGAATATTTAGATAACATTAAAAACTTCATCTATATACCGAGCAACAACTTTACAAAATGTACTTAATCATCTTGTTAAGCTGCTTCACGTACTACCTAATTTTAACTTTTTAATTCGACTCAACACAATAAAAACGCCAAATATATATATATATATATGTATATACATATGTATACACACAACAATTTCCATTTATATTCCAACATTTGTCATTCTTACATTTGTATAACTTATGTACTGCAATACAAAAAATTTCTAAATTTAAATAACATATAATAAATTTTCATGAAATATTAATAATTTACACAACTTACGATATATCTATGATTACGAAATCTATGTAATTAAGTAATAAATTTTTTTCTAAAAAAAAATTGCATAATGTCAATTACTACTAAGATAAAAAAAAAATCATGCTTATAAGTTATAGATTATTATCTATTTTAGACGTATACTCATGTTAAGAAATAGTTCGATATTTCAACTATGAGTTTCCTCGAGTTTTCTCTATGTTTTGGAAATTTTAGAAATTGATATAAGTAAGAATGAAGTTTGGCTACACGGATTAGGAGTTGTATAGGTAGTATAGTCAATGCACATGCAGTACATATGCTTTCAATTATAAAGAATTACATTGAAGGAGTATTTGGTACATGTGCCTTCAATGTAAAAAACATAAGTGAAGGTACATGCAGTATATGTAGTGCATGCGTCTTCACAATACCATATTCATATATTTTTTTTAAAACGAGTAATTTTTTGTAATATTTTTTAAAAAAGAGGCTGTATTTGTATAAAACTTCCCAAACTCGTGCAAAGCCCCATGATCCGAATAAGATTTGACCCATGCCTTTTGTCCTTGATTGCTTTTGATCTCTTTTGGGTTTTTTTTTTTTATTTCCTTAGTTTTAGGCTTTTTTTTATTCTTCATTAAAAAAAGAATTAAATTTTTTTTTATGGAGGTCATTAATATTATTTTTTTTCTTATAATAACATTGTATAGGATGTAGTAGTTTCTTTTTAATTTTCAATGGTTAGGATATTTTAGTCATGGCAAATAAGTACCATCATGGGTTCCTTTTGCAAGTCTTGGTATTAACTTTTAGTAGTAGTTTTTTGATGTGTTAGCATAATTAAATAAAAAATTAATTAATTAAAAATAAAAATATTTTTCCATCTTGCATATTGCATTTTTTTTTTATAAAGTTCATATCATTTTCCAATCTTTACACATTTTACGTAAGAATTGCATATTTCATTAGTTTTTTATAAAAATCACATTTTTTAGGTCTTAAGGGCTTTTCCTTGAAGAAATAAATTTCTTTTTATCATGTAGTTTTTTTTAATAAATAAAAATTTTAAGTGGAGTCTCTTTAAGAATTAGTGTTTTAGGTTTTGTTTTTCAAAATTAGAAATAAAGTTAGGTTTTCTTATAAAAATAAAATTATCAATAATGTAAATTTGGCTTGATTTTTTTAAATAAAAAGAACCAACCCATTAAAGCTATCTAAAAAATAAGAACTATGGTCGATTTGATTTTGATTAGCAGATATGTAAGCATTTCTGAGACAGTTGTAAAATTTGTAAAATATTTTGTTTTCTTTTCATTTTTTAGGGAAAATTCGTAATAAAAAATTCATTTTCATGGATTTTTACATTTTTGCAAATTTTTTTTTACATTGTTAGAAAAATTATAAAAAATAAGGGCTAATTAACTAATTTTGTAAATTTTTATATGGTGACTTTATCTTAATAGCTTAGTCTCCAAGCTTAGTTTTCTAGTTAAAATTTTTCGGAAAATCAATTTTTTTGGAAAATTTGTGGACTAGTTGGTGACTCTAATTTACTTTGTTCAAGTTTTTAAAACATTTTTTAAGGAAAAATATTTTTCCTTAATTTAATGTTAAGTATTTTATATCAAGCGACCTGGGTTTAGTATAAAATAAATGAAGAAAAAATCCAAAATAATGCTCAATAGAATTGATGATTTTATTATGGAACTAGTGGGCTAGCCATATACAAATTAAAAAAAAAATTAATTAGTGGGATTTTTTCCCTTATTTTTCTTTTAGTTAATATATATATTATAATATAGTTGTACTGACTATGTTTTATTGATATAGGTCCACTTGAAAGAAACGAGCCCAATGGCCCTATCTTGGGGAATAAGGGGATTTTACTTTTTTAAATTTCATATGTATGTTTAGATGTGGAAGGACTTGAGCCACCTTAGGAACCTAAGACAGGTCACCATTATGAAACTCTCGAGTTGTTGGGGTCTTTACCCTCATCTAGCGGTAATAGGCGACCCCATTTAGGCTTCAATGTAGCCTATTATGCATCTTTTTTAGAAATGCCTAAGGTTATAGAGTTTGAAACTCGTAGACCTTACTCATTTATATTATTTTTCTAAGGGATTATTAATTTTTAAATTATGGGAGCATGAAAAGAGTTATTATGACCAATAGCTATATAAACCTCTATTTTCAAAAATTAAATTAGCACACTTATATATATAAGTGTTTAAGAGCTTTATCTTCAAGAAATTTTGATTTTAGAAATCCATACACTTATATGTATAAATGTGCATGAACCTTAACTACAAGTTTATAATAATTCCGTTTTTATAATTTATTAATTACAAATCCTTATTACAATGCATGTACGTGCAACTTACTACATCGATTTTTATCTATATTTATATTTGTCTATATGGTTTTTATGTATATATATTTTAGTTTTTATTTTGTGTTATATCTGATTATTATCTTGTAATATATATTTTGTGTATCATAGTTTCTTTTGTTCTTACGAGTAGAAAGTTGTGCAATATTAGGTCAAAATAAAAACCATTGTAGGCTAATGTAAAGCTATTGTTATTTAAGTTATTTATCAACTGCTGTATGTTTTGATGTGTACCGATACACGTAGAGATAACTGAAATACAACTGTAATTAAATTTAGTTAGTTGTAAATTAGTTACTTTTAGTTAGGCTAATTGATCAACTAACTTTACTTTATATAAAAAGCTAAGAAGACTCTGTATTAGTCAATTTTTCTTTTTAATTACAAACTAATACAGAAGTTGAACTTTCTTACCCGTATTCTGCTATGATTCCCGTATTACATTCTTCATAAGTTGGTAAGATTCACATGATATCGGAGAAAGTTTGGTGCTTGCAATTAGGTATTATTGTGATAATTTTTTTTCTTCTTGAGTAACAAAGCTTTCATAATTATGTGAATCATGGCATTATGGAGATCAGGTTGTAAGTGATCCTATGTTTTTAAGTAGTTCAGATAGTCCTGGTATGTCAATAGGAAACATCATATTTGATGGTACTAATTTCTTAGCATAGAGTCATATTGTTAAAATGGCTTTAGGCACCAAGTTAAAGTTAAGGTTCATAGATAGTACAATCAATAGACCTACAGATAACTCACCAAATCTTATTAAATGGACTGGATACAATTATATGGTCTATTGTTGGCTATTGAATTTGATGAATAGTGATCTGTCATAAGCATTTCTATATGTTCAATTTGCAATGAACTTTGGAATGAAGTGAGCAAGAGATATGGAAGTGCATATGGACTTTTGATTTTTCAAATCAAACATGAAATTTATAATTGTAGACAAGGAAACCAATCAATTGCTACATATTATAGTCATCTAAAAAAGCTATGGGATGAATTGGTTGCTCTGAATGGATTTCTGAAATGCTTGTGTGATTGAATTGAATATTGCACTCGTGAATTAAAAGAGAGAATTATAGCATATGAAACGCATGATAAACTCATGCAATTTCTGATTGGGCTTAATGATTCATTTGATTCAATGAGGAATCAAATATTGACTATGGAATCGGTACCTAATGTGAATAAGGCATTTTATGTTCTTCAACAAGTTGAGAAGCAACAAGAAATGACTAATTTTGCAGACAATGATATGGATGCATTAGCTTATTTTTCTAAGAAGTTAAATGGAAATAAATTTCTTGCTGATCGAAGAAAGGATAAAGGTTCAAGGAATATAATGTTTTGTAAGCATTATAAGGCGGATAATCATACAATTGAAATATGTTTTTAGATTGTAGGATATTCGGAATGTTATAAAGGTCGAAGGATTAATAGAGGAAAGGGTCAGTTTGCTAAAGGGCAATCTTTTGGTCAAATTGCTGTTGCACATCTAGCAAAGATTCCATTGGATTCAAATGAAACACATGGGAAGAAATTTATTTTGTCTCCAGTTGACAAATCTCTTTTTGAATCCATGTTTCAAGAATTTGTTCAATTGATGAAAGAAAGAGAGGACTCTACAGTAGCTAATATTGTTGAAGTTGTGGATTTCGCAGGTAATTCTTGCTTTACTCCTTCTATTTGTTTTAGCACATCTTATAACTCTAATAGTTCTTGGATAGTAGATACTAGAGCTACAGATTACATGTGTCCTTATTCATGACTCTTCCAACATCTAAAACCACTGAATAATCCAATCCGAGTGAAATTACCTGATGGAAGACATCTAACTGTTTCGCGCACTGTTTCAATATACATTAACCATAACCTCACCATTCATAATGTTATGTTAGTACCTTAATTTACTCACAACCTATTGTTTGTATCAAGAATTCTTCAAAACCAACATGTGACTACAATTTTTCATAAAAACTCATACCTTTTTTAGGACCATAAAAGTAAACAGCCAATAGCAATAGTGCATACTTCTTTTGGGTTGTATATTTTACAAGCTGAGATGAAAGCTCTTAATAGTGTTGTTCAATAGCAAAGATCAGGCTATTGGTTGTAATTCTTCACATAAAAAAAACACTAATTCATTCTCTCAAATGTTGCATGCTTTTTTTGGGCATATTTCTTGCTCTAAAATGCAATGATTATCTTGTTATAAACACCTTCATTTCAAGCCTTTTGTTTGTGATGTTTGTTCTTTATCTAAATTTCATAGATTATCTTTCCCTCAAAGTACACATGAGTCCTTTGCTACCTTTCATTTACTTCATTACGATGTATGGGGACCATATAAAATAGAGTCAGCCTCAGGTGCTCAGTATTTTTTAACATTGGTTGATGATTTTATTAGAAATACTTAGACATATTTGTTCAAACATAAATCCTAAGTTTGCTTAATTGTTAAACAATTTTTGTCATATATCAAGAATCATTTCCAAGTTATACTAAAGATTATTTGAACTAATAATGGGTTCAAATTTGTTTCAAATGAATGTAAAGCTATTTTTCAAGAGCTTAGCATAATTCATCAAATTTAGCAAAGAAGTATAGTGTATACACCTTAACAAAATGGTATAGTTGAAAGGAAACATCATCATCTTTTGGACACTTCAGGAGCTCTACAAATTAATGCAAATTTGCCAAAGGAATTTTGAGAAGAATGTGTGCTTATAGCAACATACTTGATTAATCTAATGGCTATGGAGAATCTTAGATGGCAAAGTCTACATGAAAAATTATTTGGGCAACAACTGGATTATTCAAAGCTACGAATCACGGGATGTTTATGTTATGTTAGTGTTTAACCAATTTCTTACAATAAATTGGAGCCTCAGGGTATAAAATGTGTTTTCATAGGATATGCTTGTCATAAAAAAGGGTACAAAGTTTATGACTTGGAACATAAAAGGATTCTTGTTTCACGAGATGTGATGTTTCATGAGCAGATTTTTCCTTTCAAACACAATTCTTCTAACGTTCATTTGTAGACACCTAATTTTTGCCTCCTCATTTTGGTTTTTCTAAAGGGTCCTAATTAAAAGTATATATATATATATATAAAATCATAACAAATATAAAAAAATGAAAAAAAAAAATTATAAAGATTTTTTTAGAAAAATAGATTTTTAGAAAGTAAAATGTCTCAAGGTCAATCGATTTGATTTTAGTAGCTTTATTTTAGAGAGTCACGTAATTTAAGTACAATTTAATTGTATTAAATATTAATGCATAGGTTAACGGCCTAACAAATAAGTATTTGAGCATTAGTATTAGATTAGTTTGAGGTTATAGGTTCGAATCTCATTAGCCATATAAGTGCTTTTTATTTTTTATTTTTTTTCATTTGCAAATTTTATCAAATTGTTTGAATCTAATGTGATAAAGATTTATGAGATTTAAATCTAATTTGATTTTTAACAAATTGGATTTAAGTCGATATAAAATATTTGAATCTATTTTAGAACTTTATTAATTTAGGATTGATATGATCTAAAAGATTCATTTTTCGAATTTTATATATATGGATTGTGTAGTATAAAATATATGACAATAACACATTAGAAAAAAAACTAAAGTCTACTTTCATCCGATTGATCCCGTCTCCCAACCAGCGACACACATACCATAGCTCACTTCATAATCACACTCTCATGCGACTAAGATTATCACACGCTCTAGTAGCTACAGGCCCTATCATACGTAACAGTAGTGATCAACACCACATTCACCTGTTGTTAACGTACCGTCCAAACTATTGCCCAGCAACGCACGCACGACCACAACAGCCAGCCCTCACCATACAATATAACTCACTACTCGCGACTCCTATCTAACCTAACCTAAACACCACTGACATTCCAACACACTTCCTACAAAGCCATTGCGCCAACATCCACTGGCATAGTCTACATACGACAACAATCCTTGGCTACGACCCCTATCATGACTCTTAAACGGTTGCACTTCACATACCAACATGACAGCAGCAGCCCCTTCATCCTCACCGATCACTTCACTGCCGCTCATTTACGCCTACATACATACACACTCCACATTTCAGCCACTGCAGCAACAACCACCTAATAGTAAGCATGAAGCACGACAGTAGTTTAACACAGTGACCAACACAATCAAGCAACAACATCATACACTTCGCGTACGGCGGTTGCTTCTCCATCCTTGCTCCAATCACAGCCTATTGCTACACTCACCATCCTCTATCACACATTGAGTAGCCACAACTCTTCCTGAGCACAAAAACCAATCCCCAATGCCATCTACATCACGCTGTTGCTGCGTGTGCACAATTGCACTATCTATTGACAACCCAAACCCGACCAGGCACACAGTAGCAGTTTACTGATGATCACTGTCTACACGAGCACACCGGCCACTACTGATCATTGTCCATACAGCGAACTCAAGTTCGGTCTTGATTTTTTTTATATTATATATATTAAATATATTACATTATATTTATTTATTTATTTATGTAGGTATTTGTTTAATAGAAATATATATATATATATATATATACATATATATATGTTATATTAGGAAACTTCTTTTAGCATTAAGTTTTTTAGAATTATTTTCATTTAGAAAGATTATTTTTCTTAGAAATAAAAATTAATAAAAAACCTTTTTTTTAAAAAAAAGATTAGGACGTTTTAGAGAGTTTTTTAAACACTCAAGAATTATGACTTTTTAGATTTTTTTTAATAAACTAAATTGATAACAATATAAACTCGGTTGATTTTCAAAAATTAAAACAAATCAATACACTAAAGTTTTCAGAAAAAACTACGGTCGTTTGATTCCAACTAGTGAGTATGTAGGTACCTCCAAGGCAATGTAAAATCTATAGAAACTTAAGTTCTTTTTTTAAATTTATTTTACTGTTATAATTGTGAAAAATAAGCCTAATTTCAGAAAAGTGATAATGGTACTTGTTAGGGTTTAATAGGTTAACTTCCAAATTCGAAACCCTTTGATTATTATTAAATTGAAATCAAAGACCAATAGCTGAATTGTAGTTAATCTACCTAATTGATTATGATTTCTTTTTTTTTCCGACTTCGATCGGGTGGTGACTCCAAAAGTTTTAATTAGAAAAAAAACTTGAATTTCCTAGTTTCTCTAGTCGATAATTAATACTAAATGGGTTTAGGTTTAATATTAATCAGAAAATGGGAAATAAAATTAAAATAAGAAACCAAAAAGTTCAGGCTTGACAGCATTCTCTTTCTGAGTCTATTCTTAAATCTCATGTATTGCTTGAGTCCCCTGTTTCCATAAGTTCTCTTCCACATGATTCACGTTCTGCCATTGAGATTACAACATGTTCTGTACCTTCATATAGCTTAACACCTAGTACTTCAATTTATTCAGATAATTCATGTCCAAGCTTATCCGTCTCTAATAATCATTCTTTACTAGAGGTTACTACTTCATGTAGGTCTAATCGTATCCAAAAGCCACCAAAATGGCTTGACATTTTTGTCGATAATATACATTCCTAAGATCTTGTTGTCGCTATTCTTCAACTACCTCGTACTAATAACCTTCCTTATCCTTTGTTTGATGACCACACTTTTCATTCTTTATTGAAAGACTATGTTACTTCTCTAGCTAATGTTTATACAACTAAAGAATCACAAAGTTATTTAGGAGTGGCTAAATAGAAAGAATGGGTGGATGCAATGAATCAAGAATTAATTACCTTAGAATGCAATGACACATAGGAGTTAACAAGTTTGCCTAATGGCAAGAAAGCTATAGGTTATAAGTGGGTGTGTAAGATAAAGTTTAGGCCTGATGGAACTATTGAAAGACATAAAGAATGCTTGGTAGATAAAGGATATTCATAATTAAAAGGTGGAGACTATCATGAAACTTTTTCTCCAATAGCTAAACTAGGAAGTGTTCGAATCTTATTTGCTATAGCTACTTCATATAGTTGGCCAATGTATCAAATTAACGTCAATAATACTTTCATACATAGTTTTCTTGATGAAGAAATTTATATGAAACCACTTAAGAGATATTCTAAAGCATTGCCTAACCAAGTTTGTAAGCTCAAACACTCTTTATATGGCTTAAAGTGAGCTTCTAGGCAATGGGACTTAGAGATTTTGAAATTCCTTATTGCCTATGGTTTTTCTCAATCTTGTCATGATTACTCATTGTTCATTCATCATAGTATTGTTGGTATTGCTGTCATACTATTGTATGTGGATGATATAATTATCATAGGTTTAGATGCTCCTTTTATTACTAACATCAAAGCCAAACGTCACAGCGCTTTTACTATAAAGGACTTAGGTATAGCTCGGTTTTTTTTCCTTGGATTAGAATTGTGTTCTACTGATAAAGGGCTTACTCATCAACCAACACAAATTTGTTCTTAACTTGCTTTGCGAAGTAGGACTTTCTTGTAAGCCCACCCCTTTTCCTCTTCCAACAGGTTTCAAATTATCTCATGATTTAGGGGAATTGTTGTCTGATCCTTCCATTTATGGTAGGATAATTGGTCGTTTGTTGTATCTCACGTTG